>BEWF01000129.1:0-71604 GCA_002583695.1 Pleurotus salmoneostramineus
GATTGTAAAGGGAGGAATAGTCGACGACCGGATAAAGTGTGCGCTGAAGCCTGGAACTAAGCTAACGACCAGTGTATTTGTTCAATGTTCATCTCCCCTTTGGTACCAGGGACTTTGCACGTCTTTTTTTATAACGACTGACGAATGTTTCTTATTATTCATCCACGAATTCACTTTCTGTATCCTATATACCAATACGTGTAGTCATGTAATGATCTTGTGTACATCAACCAGCCATCCAGGAAGTAATTGGGAAAACGACGATCTCCAAAAATTCGATGATATTTTATGTCGGATGAATATTACGTAATACTCGCAGCGCAGCACCATCCGACGTTTTTGCTCCTTGCTCTCCAACCAACCACAACCATCCATGAACGTTTCATGATCGTTACGGCAAATACAGGTGCGCTTTCTTCGAAATCGCTTTCAGATTCCCTGTTGCTCATTATGGACTATTATGGACCACGGAACAGGCCTATTCTTAGAAGTTTGAAATACTTACTTGGTTGAGTCTTGACTTTATTCAAGTGCACGTTTTCGGAGCAGTTCTAACTTACGAGACGACTAGTGAGTTTCTGCCATCCTTCGGATAGACTTTGTGTGTACTGACTGCGGCAGACTATGTTGCTCGATCTCCCTGTTACGCTAATAAATCTTCTATTATCGGCGTTCATACCGCGCGCGGACCCTCCAACGAATGGTCTGACCTTCCGGTTGCGCCACCAACATGCCGTGTTCAATGACTCGAGAATCGTCTTTCACGATGCACCCCATGACATATCCATTACGACACAGCCCGACCTCTATTACTCTGGACTACGCTCCCGACCGATAAACATCCATAGACCTTCCTCCATGGATGCATTTCATGCCACGCGGAAAGCGCGTCGGATGAGGATGAACAAGCACTCGAACTTGACCTGGGACGAGACCCTTGTGGATTCACCAGACACGACTAGTCGGGAGACGTTACTTTTGCTTGCGAAGATGACGAATAACGCGTATACTCAACCGAACGCGAGTGATTGGTACCCCATCGGTGAAAAAGGATTTCCGGACAACAAGACCATTCCGTTTGGATGGGAGCCTGATGCGGATGGATTTAGGGGGCATGTCTTTGTGTCGGAAGATGAACGCACGGTAGTGGTCAGTGTCAAAGGGACTAGTGCGGGATGGCTTGTCGGAGGAGGAGGTCCAACGGTGGCGAAGGACAAGCTGAACGATAATCTGCTGTTTTCATGTTGTTGCGCGAAGGTCGGGCCGACGTGGTCGCCCGTCTGCGACTGTCATCGTGGAGGGTACAAGTGCGCGCAGGGTTGCTTGGAGAAATCCTTGGCGGATGAGAGTCTATTTTATTCCGTTGGCATCGTGAGTCCTTTGTTCGCGTCGAATAACCGTGGTCATTGACTTTCATGATAGAATCTTTACAACAACGTCACGTATATGTACCCCAATGCTAATATCTGGCTTACCGGTCATTCTCTTGGAGGTTCTTTGGCTGCGTTGATAGGCAACACCTTCGGCGCGCCCACTGTAGCCTTTGAGACCCCTCCGGAGAAGCTCGCTGCAAGGCGGCTGCACCTACCATCACCGGTAAGCATATCTACTTCGATCCCGCGAACAACACTTACATTGTCTTTCTAGCCGTCAGTCCTCTCACATATCACTCATGTTTACCACACGGCGGACCCTATTGCGATGGGAGTCTGTAATGGAGTCACATCATTGTGTGCGATTGGTGGTTATGCCATGGAATCCAAGTGCGTTCTGTACTTCGTATCGTTATACAGGGTTGATGCTCACGCTCTTTGAAGATGTCACCAAGGCAAAGTTATTCTTTTTGACACTGTCACCGATCTGGGATGGAGTGTCGATTCCCGTACGCATGGTATCGTCGTCGTCATTGACAAAGTCCTATCCACAAACTGGTGGCAAGATAAACACTCGGAAGATGAAGGCGCCGGGGAAGTTCCCGAGGCCAAGGAACAGAGCGACTGTGTAGATTGCTATAGCTGGGAATTTGTCGACGACAGTGAGAAGCTAGACCTCAAAGGCGGTGATTGTTCCCTGGGTGCGTAGTAGACGTTGGATGTCATAGTTAGGTCGTTTTCTTGAGAATCAGACTCTAACTGGAGGTTGATCGACATATTAGGGAGTCTCTCTTCAGGTCTGCGCACTCAATAGGCTCGGCGCAAGTAAGTATTGGCAAGGAGCATGGAATCAAATCACCGACCTATACAACACATGTCCTCTGTTGGCATCTGATACAAGGGACTATGGAAGCTATTCTTGATAGTATTTTCCCACTGCCCGTCAAGCTCGCAACCGCATTTTATACCCCATACCCCCATGCCCATTGTTTTCTTTCTGAACTCCCCTCGCCGACTCATAGTCGGTGAATAGTCGTTTGAACTAGCCTCCGTACCAACTTCTACCCCCACGATATATGGTCCTCACGCATCCCCTCTCCGAAGCCACTTGCCAAACTTGCGGCTTCTTAACTGGTTCACTCGCACTCGCACGTGCATCACTCAAATGCCCAACTGCATACGTTCCTCACTTCAACACTGATCATGAAGAATCTGTCGCCTTCGCGAGACGCCTCGATCATGACGTTGAAATCCTTGATCATCACATCTCGAGCATGCAAGCACAGCTCGACCAGCTCAAATCGATGCGATCAGCTGCATCGTTGCGAAGTGCGCACACAAAGAACCGAGTCATCCCAGCCATCTCTCGTCTGCCGGATGAAGTTATGCTTCACATATTCCACCTCGGAAGTAGACCTGACTCCTCCGAGTCGTCTGACCTGGACGCCTTGGCGCACTCAAGACTTCGTCCACTTGTCCCTGTTTCGCACGTATGTCATCGTTGGCGCGATCTCGTGCTATCCGAGGCTCGTCTTTGGACGTTCATTGCCTTACCCCTGGCTGAGAGTCTCCTTTCAGTCTATCTCAGTCGCTCAAAATCCCGCCCCTTGACAATAATGTGCACCAATCCTGAAACCCCGCTGTCACCACTCCTCTTGAATCATTCTCACAGATGGAGATCCCTCATCTATCCCAACGCTCACGTCTTCCGCCAACTCCAGAACCCGAAAATTCAGCTTCCCATGCTTCAAAACGTGGTCCAAGGTGGCAAGTCAGCTTACCCCCAGCAAACCTATCATCATTCCTTCCCGCGCCATCAGATTCACCGCCTTGTTACCCGTTTCACTGAGGCGACGAGTGATATGCAGTGGGTCTTCGTCAAGTTTGACCACCTCGTATCCTTGGAGGTGACATTGGGTCCCGAATGTGGTTATGCACCCCTGGAGTTATCCCTTTCGCATCCACGGTTACGGCACCTGTGCCTAAATCTCACACAGCCGATACATCCGTCGACATCATTGTCCCCGTTAAACCTCCTGCTTCGTAACCTGACGCTCCCTGCGCTTGAAACCCTCCGTATCACAAGCACCTCGGTTTCCGAAGCCGCCATCGATGAACTTTTGGGGAACCTGAGTGGTTTTCTTTCGCGCTCGTCTTGCCCGTTGCGGGTGTTGCAGCTCGTGGGTATTGGGTGGTCTCCATTGAAGTTGCTCTCTTATGCTTCCGATGCAACACATGTCGAACTGCTTCGCGACGCGGTCCCAGAATCACTGAGACCACCTCCCAAATTCAAGAGGGTTGAACCTGCGGCATTTATGACGGCGGATGGCAGACTGACGCCTTGTGGTATCAGGCCAGGGAGTCGGTGTCGCATCGACTTCAGAGATATCTCGATCACAAGTCAATAATTATGTAGTTTAGCAGGTCTATACTCAGTTCAGTCCCACATATTGGGCAAACTGCACAAAAGACTCGGTGTCTGCAGAATGCAAGACTGAAGTTCCATACGACGCCGCAAGTTGCTGCACTTATACTTGATAACTTGGCTTCAAACGCCGCCGCATTGATCCTCACTCTCGCCGCTATCATACTATTTACCACCGACAAGATGCCTTTCACCGTTTAACTCCCCTCCCGCGAGGTTATACATAGGCCGGCTAGCCGTGATGCTGAATTGAGATATGTGATCCTCATACCCTTTTATCAAGGCTGCGCCGTTTAGCATGCGGTTCGGGCTACCCCAGACATCCCATCAAGTATATGCCTAGTCAACCATGTAAACCGACATCGGGAATCTATTGCATCAGATTTCATGGTCTTCCTTTCCGTACTTTCGCTCGCCAAGTTCAACTTCATCTACTCTGGTCAACCGGGAAGCTCTCTATGTCGCTATGTATAAATACTGACCATAGATGTCTGTCAGAAATCAACAGACGTTGTTCACCTTCCCATCTTCACTACATCACTTCATCTCATTCGCATTCCTTGATTTCATTCACGCTTCATTCTACCTAGAACTTCGACAATGGCCCCCGCTCCCGATCATTTTACATCTGCCCCTGCCCCTGCTGTTCCTGCCCCCGCGGCTGACCCATATGTCGATGCCAACGGCGTGTACTGCAACCCTCGTCTAGACCCCAAGAACTACCTTGAGGGACCCCTCTCTGAGAACCCTGCCACCCGACTCCGCCAGATGCTTGCGCGACCTGGTATTGTCGTGAGTACCTTCTCATCAATATATCCAAGAATTCCATCGTTAACTCATCTATCAAAGGTCGCACCTGGTATTTGCGACGGTATCAGCGCTAGATGTGCAATTGAAGCTGGCTTCGACTGCCTCTACCAATCTGGTGCCGCCACCACTGCCTCCCGTATGGGACAACCTGATCTTGCTATTGCCACCCTCAACGATTTCGTTGGTGTAAGTGCATTTAACCTTTCTAACCACCCACAATGTCGACGATATCCTCTCCTAGTCCGCACAAATGGTGTGCAGTATCGACCCCACTGTCCCCGTCATCGCCGATGCGGACACTGGTTTCGGTGGCCCCGCCATGGTCGGCCGAACTGTCACCCAATACGCCAAAGCCGGCGTCGCTGGTCTCCACATTGAAGACCAGGTTCAGACCAAGCGATGTGGTCATCTGTTGGGCAAGCAAGTTGTCTCACGCGAGGAGTTCATCACCCGTATCCGTGCTGCTGTCATCGCTCGAGACTCCATCCCCGACGGATCCGATTTCGTGAGTATTCTCCTGGACTTTTTTGTGCCGGAGGATCCTCATCTTCTTAATTGCGTTGCGTAGGTTATCATCGGCCGTACCGACTCAGCCCAAGTCCTCGGAATGGAGGAAGCTATTGAACGATTGAAACTCGCTGCCGCCGCCGGTGCAGATGTGTGTTTCATTGAAGGTGTTAAGTCCAAGGATTTGCTCGAGTCCACTGTGGCTGCATTAGCACCCAAGCCCGTCCTGGTCAATGTTATATCTGGCGGCCTTACCCCTCCTTTCACTTACAAAGAAGCTGAGCAAATGGGTGCCAAAATCATCAGTGCGCTTTTCCTACTGTCACGACTTCGTCCGAGGGTATCTGAACTCGATCCTTAGTTTTCTCTCTCGTTTCTTGTGTTGCAATGGTGCATGCTTGCAGAGCTGCCATGCAATCGCTCAAGAAGACAGGCACAGACTTTGTCTCTGCTCAGGGCATGGACCCTAAAGCATTCTTCCAGGTTATGGGTAAGCACCTTTCTCGGGTTCGTACTGCACCATCTTTGATTTCCGCTCCCGCAGGTCTCGACTCCGTCATTGAACTAGATGCCCAGGCTGGTGGCTCGGCTTTTGCTGTAGTGTAATGAGTTGCACCCTCATAGATACCTTGAAGTGTCCATCGTGCACTCGCTCCTAAATCATAACCCAGCTCCTATCTAAGATCGTTCGTGTTTGACGCAGCAAGGACTCCGTTTGGATCGAGGGGATCAAAAGGTAGGTCAGGACGTATGTTTGAATGCACATGTCCAACAGGCATGGTAGATCTTGAAGAAGAAAAGCGATGTTCACATTCAAAGGCCCCAAAAGTCAAGAATACAAGATGATGGCAACAAACACACTCTGAAACTACTTCGACTCATACGACCAATCCACTTCAAGAACACCTGATTCAAGCGGAGCGAAATTCTTGAAGAGGCCAGGTGACATGTCCAGGGAATATCGCTCACAACCTTCGCATCTGTCTACTATTGTGGCGTCGACAGCCCGTCCGTCGTCTGTGAAACCCAATCGTTAGTGAAGAGCTCGCCCTTGCATGCGTTGTACAGCGTATGAAGGCGGGCTTACGGTAGACCATGACGTGTTTGAAGCAATGCTGGTTCGCGTCGAATTCTTCGGTTGAGATTGCTATGACATGATCGTTGTCGTTACTGTGCGCCCCGCATGCTCCCTGCCCGGTATGATACCATGTTGCTGAAGAAATGATTCAATGAGACACGGCGTACCGACCTCATCAGAATACGCACCTTTACCATGATTACCGCGCACAGAACGAGCCACAAAAGCGAGGAGGAAAAGTGATAGCGTGTGGTATGACCAAGGATTCATGGTTTCGACGAAGGAATGACTTGAAAGCGGGTTGCAGCGACTGGTCGAGATAGAGTCTATACAGAGAACGCTTTCTTGACGCGTTTCTCAAGTGGAGAGAGCGTGTAGCCGAGCGACCGTGGATAGCGATGAAAGAGAGACGCCGCGGTGGAAAGAATGTGGTGTAGAAATAATGTGGTGGGACACCGAGAGCGACCTAAGAGAGGAATAGGATGTGGGCGAAAATTAAGGCGAAGTAGGTAAGAAACTTGATCTTATATATGACCGCCAAGGGCGTGAAAATTTGGCCCGAACATACGTACATTCTCGATCGCGGCCCACAGTTCCCGCCGCCTTCCCTCTCGCTCGGAGTCGCCGATGGTACGCCTCGTGCCAACATGACCCAGCGTCGCTAGACCCTGTAGGAAAGGGCCTAGAAAGGACGACCGCGACTTTGAACCAGTTCAATTGGCATTTTCAATACTCCGGAGGTTGGTTGAACTCGGACCTAGGAAACAGTGGCACTAAGTAGTTGACTACCCTAACTCAAATATAGGAGTCATGTACTGACAGAGAAATCGTGCGTGTATTCATCATCAAGTGCCCTATGATATACCCAAGGCGAGTTTACAAATAAAGTATCCAAATCAAATCCAAGTGGCACAATTCAAGACGAAAGAGAATGGAAAACGTCTATGCGGTATCAAAATTCTCCAGGAAACGACTTCCTCGCTTTCCACCAGGCGGCAAACATTCTTGGGGCTTGCTCTTCTTTCCCCAACTCGAGATATATCCTATCGATCGGGAAGTCAAGCTCTTGCCACTCGATCGCGAAGCTCTCGAACCAGAACTTCCTGGTGATCGTCCAAGGGTTTCTGCACCAGACATAAATAAGAAGAAAGGGAAACATGTTAGCACCAGTCGATGAGGGACATGGCGAGTTAATGACCATTAGCCGAGGTCCCTTCCGCCAGAGGTGAGGCAACGCGAGTGCCACCCGTGAGTGCCTCGCCTTTCTCGCGACCGGCGCCGGGTTTAATTTGTTGAGCATCGTTCTTGGTGACGCCTGGTGCGATCTCTTTCGAAGGCCCTGCCGTAGCGCTAGCCGGTGCAGATTTAGCTGCATCTTTGCCTTTGTTCTTCCTTGCCGCCTTGGCGTTCTCTTTCTGAATTTTATCCGGGTCGCCACCTTCAGCACGGATCTTGATGAATTCTTCGCCACGAATTCGTAGAAACTCCTCCAAGAGGGCGGCATTGCGCGAGTTGGCCTTCCATACAGCGAGAAGGACGTCTCCTACTAAAGGGATGAACGATATAGCTCCTGAGACCGCGTTGTTGAACCCCATCCGCCGCACAAGCCACGAAGGAAGCCTAAAACAGTTCGTCAACATCAGCAAGCGCAATTGTATGTTCGCACTCACTCTGCTTGCTTGGCCTTTCGTACAACAAAGAAATAATTCAGGCAAATATTTGTAACATCTCCAACTATGGGTATCAGACCTTGAGCGGCACTCCATCAGCATTATGGATATATGAAGTGGGTTTATACACTTACCGATGAAGAAGGTCCAGCCAAACCTGAGTCCGCACAGGCTGAACCCTCTGTCCAGTCGACTCGCGCGCGTGTTAACAGCTCTAAGGATCTTCGCATCCCTCTTCGAAAGCCCAGGCGGCAGTTCTCTCTAAATTGACAGTTACAATCGCGTAAACGCTATTCCCATAGCTTCCTTACCTTTCTGCGCCTTTGACTACCGCTTTCATCGACGTAGAACTCGTACATCGGATCCGACGGTGCATATTGCTCCATGTGCTTCTCAAACAGCTTCTTCCCGGCTTTGCCTAGTAGCGCAGAAGTCATAGTGTCGTGTGTCGTAAAAGTACAACAGATGATGGGTTTCTCTTAGCGTTGGTCTGGCGTTGGTGGTGGTACAATGTGGAGAACGGGATGCGATGGGTCTCAGGCTCGTCGGAGCCAAGACGTCACACCGACGTGACGTCAACGCCGCATCTGATCTAATCGCAAGAAAGTAAGGAGTCCCCTAATCCCAGGATCCGACGACTTTTTGTAAGTGCCATGAGTGCCTAACCTTCTCCCCCAAAAAAGGGATTAAGTACAGGTTTTTGACACTGAACCCCATGATGCATTGACAAAACGCTCATCCAAGGTACAGAATGTCCACCGTGTCAAGATGACGACCTACGAACTGGAGAGTGAAACCAGGTTGAGAGGTGGCCATACCAAAAGTATCAATACGAATAATTTACCTTCAATCCCACAATGTGCTCCCCATCCATCCATACGCCTTGATAACCAAAATGTTCCTCGCTTTGATAGCAAACATAGGGCATCTCGGGGACTTGGTCGGTGAATGGCAGTCCTGCGGTTGAACGATAAACAACAAGAGGCGACGTAGGAAGGACCAAGGGGCTCTTATTCCACCAAAGTGGGGGAGGCGCGGCCCATTTCGAAGTTTCATCCAAGGCCTGCTTGCTCGTCCATTTCTTGACATGATACAAGTTGAAATCATATAACAAGAGTGGATGGTCTTCTGAGTAGCGCGGATTCACAACCATCCGTTGTCCATGATGACGCATGGACCATTGGACAACATGTTCATTCGCATGGATCCATCGCACAACGTTCGGGGCCCATTCGCTATATGGGATTTCAGGAAGCTTGCTGATGTCGTCTACATCGTCATCTATCGTTTCCATCATACGTAGACTTTCTGCAGCCGCCACGAGGCCACTCCGCCTGGCGACGAAGAAAAACTTGGATCGATTGATGAGGACGACGAAAGTTATCAAGGCCTTCTCCGGATCGTCTCGCAAGGCGGGAGGTATCACTGAAGAATGCGACTGAATCGATTGAGACGGGCTGGGTTCACCATGAATGTGCATGACCTCATAATAAGCATCATGATCATTCAATGATGGGAATGAAAGCGTCCCGATACATCTTGGCGAGGGCTCGATATCCCAAATCTCAAGGCCGTCAGAGCATCCGAGAAGAAGAGTCGTCGGAGAGATGAAACCGAGACCCGATCGAGGAGATAGAAATGGATGTTTCTATCTTGCTGTTAGTCTCGCACATTCCATATGTTGCCCAAAGTATCGTACCAAAATGGTTTTCCCCGTCATCCAATTCAAGACGAGGAGTAGATCATCAAAGTCCTCCGTGGGTTTGAAAGTATACAACAGTGCGACATGTGTGCCAAGGACGCTGGAGGAAATGGAAGGGTTGCCAAAATGCGTGAAAGCTTCGAGATGCTGGGTGGTAGCTTGAGGATGAGGGAGACCGGTGGAAAGTTGGACGAAGTGAGCACATGACCTAGATTCGAAGGCTATTAGATCGTAGGTACTAGATATGCATATAGAGTTAGTCCGGTTCGGATGTTCCAGTAAAAGACGTACGAGGTCACAACTACAAGAAGGTCACTCTCATGGAGAGCAACGCAAGTTCCAGATATTCTGCCATCCCCAGATTCTTGTTTCCACTCCTTCCAGGAAAAGCCTTGCGCTTTAGTTGAAAGTAATGCGTACTTCACGCTCAACGCAGGTGGATGGTAATTCTGCTGCGAAAAGAATGGAGAAGATCGACCAAGCTCAAGGACACCATTTCTGAGACCATGGAGGTTTCCAAAGTCAAATTTGAGCTTTACTGAGTGGCGAGAAGTAGGCCGAAGCGTATCCCAAGAATTCTCTCGTCGACGAAGAAGGTCAAGTTTGTCCTTCCACGAAATTTCTGTCGAGACTCGAAGAGAACCGTCCTCAGAATCAAGGCCTTCCCTAGCAAGAACATGAGCACCAGCGAAGTACGCTTCAATCATGTACTGAATCTCAATGTCGGACGACGCTAGATCACGGAGATGTCGACAAGAGTTGGTGAATGCTAGCAAATCTGGGACTTGAGATAATTGAAGGGCGATTTTGATGACTTCCCATGGAACGCGTAATAGTCCTATCATATCATTTCGTCAGTCAAGTAGTCATAGTAGTCATGATAAATGATAGAGGAGTTGGCTATAGACCTAGAGGCTGTGATTGCATGATGGAGATTCGTCAGGAAGTAAGAGCGCCAATGGCACCAACGAGTCCGCGGCGACTGTTTGATGCTACGTATTAGCCCCTGTCTGAGCTCGTCCTTGCTCCTTCGCGGTCACGTTGACACCTAATGCTCTCTCGCTCAGGGACATCATAGGCCGAGACCGAGGATGCTTTCCAATTCCCGCTCCCTAAAAAGATAAGTACCCAACCCAAGGGAAGAGTACCCATTCCAACAGCCTAAGGTAGACATACTCCATACTCATCCAGGCCAGCGTGACTTTGCGTGACTTCGGCGAAATTATGGAACAACTCAACGCGGGGAAAAATGAGAAAGTTACTCAATAATAAAATTGAAGGGACTTGCGATGCAGATTTATTATTGAGTAGATTTGCACTCATTGCATCGCAGGATTTGTTCCATAATTTTGAAGGTAAAAACGAGAGGCAAAATCCACACGTGGCATGGGGAGCTAAGGTCCTGCCCCCCCGCCATCGTCACAGTGGTCACACGTCATGTGATGAGATGAGTATGGAGTGCGTCTTACCTTGCTTGCAAGGTCCCCCCATGTTCAAAGATTTCCTTTTCCAGACGTGTGGGAACTGTCTTCGGTGTTAGCGGTTCATAGCGCCGTGGTCGAAAGCCCAGACCTCGGCCGCATTTGGACTCACTGATCATGAGAGACCTCCTAATACTGGGCACCGACAACACCGAGCCCGACCAACCGCAGGTTGGGCGGCGAGGTGCATAGACAAAGTACCGGACGCAGGTCTATCGCCATTTCAAGGTCAACATCTAACTTCAACAACTTCGATAGTGATTGAAACGCCGCGCAAGCAAAGTATCTAAACGCCAACGGCGGTCGCTAGTACCTTACAGGGGACGAGCTCAAGCCGGCAGCGGTGTAGCACGTAGTACACAAAGCGTAGATTAAGTTTCGCGTATTGAAATTTCAAAAGGAAGAAAATAGGGAAAGCGGAAGGGTGGGTCCATCTCAGTGTACTCAGCGAATGCCATCACAAAGCGAATAAGGTATTTATTCCTTTGGGCGATTGGAAGGAAAGCCAGAAAGTGGGCTCCTATTGATAGCTCCTATGTACACAATCAGCCATCCTCCTGCGCATCGTCGTCTGAACTGGGACCTCCATCTTCGTCCTCTTCCAGAAGCAAAATCCAGCCATCAGTCCTGGGGTCCTTGAGGATTGAGGGAGAGAATGAAGACTCAAACAGATCGATGCCATCGAGAGGCAATGTGCTTTGAAGGAGTTCAATAGGGAGTTCGGTGACTTTGGCGTATTGTTCTTTAGTGGACGGTTGCTTGTTCGTAAAAAAGTACCAC
Source organism: Pleurotus salmoneostramineus (assembly GCA_002583695.1). NCBI lineage: Eukaryota > Fungi > Basidiomycota > Agaricomycetes > Agaricales > Pleurotaceae > Pleurotus > Pleurotus salmoneostramineus. Next base: position 11,827 of record BEWF01000129.1, read on the forward strand.
GGGAGAGGAGCGAGCACTTCGTTACCTTCGCTGCTATCTTGAGGGCTTTCAGTCTCCCGATGTGGCGCCGTTTGTGCGATGGTAACACCGAGTGGGTGAGGACGCGTTCCATTGTGATGGGGCATGGATTGAACGGAGCTCCCTGTAAGATGATCATCCTGACTAGTGGGTGAAGCCGTGACTACATCCTGGGAACTGTGAACAGAATCGGAAGGCATGCTCGTATAGTATATTTTCTGCATGGTATCTTTGAAGAGTCAGCGCAGTTAATTGCTGTATTCTTCTGACTGCAGTACGCACTGATATATTGGGTATACTACTCTTTGGGTATAGCGCGTGTCTGAGAGATTCGGGGGCGTTGCTTGTGAGGGGATTTGAGAAAGTTGCAGGTTAAGCCGCATCACAGCAAGTCCCGCTATTTAAACAGGCGATTGTGGCTGGCCCAGAGAGTGCGCGAAGCTATGATACAATAGCATAGCTGCTACTAGGATCATTAGAAGATGAACGAACAGTCCACAGGGTCTTTGCACTCACTTCAGCCGGGCCACAATGAATGATGCTCAGGGGAATCCCTATTCTTCCCCTGAAATAAAGGCGCTTGAACGAAGCGCCCACGTATAGCCCAGCCAAACCGATTGCGGAACTCCTTTCTTCCTTTGTTCTTCCCTCCATCTCAACAATGTTCATACTCGCACCAAATCCTGAATTGCATCGTCGCGCCGGCGGACTCGCATCACCTTCGCTCGCTGGCTCGAGCACCAGTTCTACTACATCAGGAACTTCGTCGATGTTTGACTCTCATTTCTCCTCTTCGACGGACATGTCGTCCCCTGACGAAGATGCGCACAAAATGCTTGGTGAAGGAGGCTCTTACGGAAACAGCTATTCTATGACACGCTCGAATTCGATGTTTTTCAGCCGCGACTGTGATCCGTCGACGCCAACGCAATTCAGCTTTAAGCGCGATAAGAATATGTTGGAGCTGCGCGTTGATATTCCCTTTTACAAGACCGCTGCAAGAAGCAAGCTCGATAGCTCCTTCGCTGATGGCGTGACGGTGCCAGAAGTCTCCTTTCAAGCCATCTCCGTTTCTCCTGATATCGAACGTCAACGATCTGCTTCACACGAGGAAATATGGCAGCCTCCCAAAGTCGTACTTCGACCGCAAGAAATGCCTGAATCTCCGTCTCCTATCCTGTCGCTCCCGAGTCCGTATCTCTTGCTTGGTACTCCAGGCTGTCTTCTCTCCGAAGCCAGACACGTCCTCTTTGACGAAACCGAACCAGCAACTCCGATGCGTCAGAACGCGGTAGGGCCAGCGTATGTTGGTCTAGGACTTGCACTACCCAGTGATGGCTCCCCAGAGGCCTCGGTACCAAATCGCCCCAAGCTCACCCGCTCGACTTCTTCACGACGACATATTTCTTACCTTGCTGAGAAGGTTCAATCAGTAGCAGTCTCACCACTCCTGCACAAACTCCAGAAGGTCACCATTGGGAGTCCCAAGTCACCGCATTCTCCAACCGCTTCTCCCCCTTCTCCCCCTAGTCCGAGTCCAAGAGTTGCCCGGTTGATGAAGCGCCCCTCAATGTTGCTGCGGAATGCATGGCAACCACCCGTATCTCCTTCACCTTCGTCACCGGATTCGCCTTCGTCAAAGTTGTCAGTTCCCGACTCCCTACCATCACCTGCCCTCAGCCCGCTATCACTTCCTTCACCATTGCTGGGCCCGAGACGTATAGCTAGTCCTGTAACAGTCGCATCGTTTCTGAGTCGTTTTGCTACGTAATGCGCTTTTGTATTTTCTCATAATTCGCAAGTTGATGCACTCTTGGCCATGACATCGGTTTCCTGCTCGTCCAAGTCTGCCCATGTGTCAAGTATGAGATGACTTTCCTTATCATTTTTGAATCCTATCTTAGTGTACCCCCACATGCGAGTCGGTGAGGCCGCCTCTTGGCTACACTGTTCGGCCGCGATTACCTTTTGGGTGCCGCTAAGATTCAATTTTTCTTCAGTTCGTCGATCTCATTCCGTCGTTTTCATGATGCCCGGGGAGCTGAAGGGATCTGATCCAATAATCCCTGTTCAATGTAGTTATATGTGAATACCTAGAAGCATCGTATCCGAATGCCTCGGACTGTTGTCGGACTGTATGGTTTTGGCATGGTTTGTCGTTACGAAGTTGAAGCTGATTGGGCGCTCGACCAGCGCTTGCAGTAACCCTACCCAGCCTTGCCACTTCCCACCAATGCATCAGCTACACCCGCGTTGCACGCTGGCAGAACGTAAATTCTTCCTCCAACGATGCCTAAATCAACGCCGATGCGATCCTAGAATCTCTTGAGACACCATTTCCCTGCGCTTTGTCCGGGAACAAGATGTTTCTGCAGGTGTTCAATCGACCCGACCAGCCTCATGTCCGCGTCTCTTTGGACGGTTGCCTCCTCCGACTTGGCTAGGGGCCTGAAGCCTCGTTCAAACCGGGACCCAATCGCTCGCCTTCTGCCAAGTTTCTCAGCTCATCACGCCTGCCTTGATGTTCCTGGTCCTTTGAAACGAATGGCAACCGTCTGTCTCGCCTCTAGTGTCTTCACGTACGACTCGGAACGCATCGAAAGTTAGAACGAGACGAAGTTGCTCCTTGGCTCGTTGCTTTGAAAGAAGCAGGTAATCGCGTATTGTACTCAGTGCATCGTGGACCGGACAAATATCAAGAGCAGCCTGAGCAAAGGCTCGTTGTAACATTGACAAATCGAATCGGAGGATGCCTGATTCGGATTGAAGTGTTGTGCAGCGTGATCATGAACTATGTCCCCATGTACAGGCATCCAGAGCCACATCCGAGCCTCACAAACGGACCACTCACCTCATCGTGTCGATTCATGGGTATGTGCTTTGTCGTTGTCCTATTGATTACGCTTCCAGTACTCACATGCCCTCTCTAGTTATTTTGTGGTATCTCGGTGGATCTTCAAGTTGTCACTTTTTGAGTTGCCACTCTGCATGGTGGCTCAATTTGTCATTGTCCTCCCATCTTGTTTGCCGGTGTGGCATGCCTTTGCCTCCGCATTGTTATCGCGACCCTTCTTGCCCCCCTCCCAATATAGACATCGCGAAGTATCCCATTCCGTGCAGTGGGCCATTATAAAGTGGTCAAGTTAAGCCTTCCGGTGACTTCACCCCATTCACCCATTCTTTCCATCATCACCATGTCGTCTACTTCATCAACCCCAAAGCCTTCTAACCCTTTAAATAATCTCAAGCCCGTTAGTGAGTAATTGACCCTCTCTATGGCCTTCTTCATGTTGGTCTAACCATCCTTCCAGCCACTGGGTCGAAGATAAACTCAACATATCCAGGGAGCCATCTTCATCCACCTCGCGTTATGGGCCCGCCACTCCACACAGGACGGACTGCCGTCAAGCTGGTTATTCCACAGTATACACCTACCACAGAGGTTGATCTCGCTTCTCCCCCGCCTATCGAGAATCCCGACCTCGTTTTGCGTTTCGGCCCAGAAGTAACCAATCCACCCGCTGCCACGGTCGGTGTTGGCAGTGGAAGAGCACGGATTCACTCGACGTCGTCCATCTCCTCGACTCAGTCCTCTGGTCCTCCGGCGATGCCATTTCGCAAACCTCCCCAGGCATTGTTACCTGTCGGTGTCGATGAATCGGTGGAGAGACATGTTTCCTTTGACGAAAGGGCTAGATTGACGGTGCGTTCTACTCTCATCCATCGTGGCTCCTGACTTATTTCTCCCCCAGAGCCCATCAACTTCCAGTGTTAATTCATTCGTCCTTTTAGAACGTCAGGTATGCAAACGCTAGTTGATTCATCGCTACCCCTTCTCATACATCCCACCGTTAGACGTCTTCTGCCTCGTCTCGCAGCCGTTCGGCCAAAGAAGTCGAGTTGACACCTTCAACTCCACGAGAGACTGATTGTGGCCCTCAAGTCAGCATCAGCCTCGAAGGAAAGCCTACTAAGGCCAAGAAAAGTGGAATCAGTGGCCTTCTTCCTAGCAAGACCAAGTGAGCCACACTGCAATCGATCTTCGTGTCGTCCAGTTACTAACCGTCTACCTCAAACAGGAAGAAGGGTGATGGACCACCCGTTGATGGTGAGGCTCTCCCTCGCACATCCATGGACTCCGTTACCACCTGTGACGCAGCTTCCGTCAAATCCGTGAAGTCCTCCCAAACGCCCCTGATCTCCCTCTCAAAGCTCGCGCGAAGCTCCACTGTTCCTACTCCCGAAGAGGAAGAAGTCCTAGACGCTATCAAGAAGGCCAAAGAGAGATATCAGCGCGAGTCTGCTCTACGTCAAGATGAGCATCAGAAGGAGCTTCGCGAGCTGGAGGCATCCGTCCAAAAGCTGAGGGAGCAGAAGGAGGAACAGCAGAGGAAGGAGGAAGAGGAAGCACAGGAAAAGGAACGGCTACGTAAAGCTCAGAAGAAGGAGGCGAAGAAGAACGCGAAGGAGATCCAGACGCAGATATTCCGCTCGAAGGGGGAGAAACGCGACTATAAGGAACTTGGCCGGAAGATGGGGGACGACGCGAAGGCATTGGCGAAGGGGGATGGTGAGCGTTTGAGGTCGGAGAAAGCGGCGTATAAGGAGCGCAAGAAGGCGGGGAAGAAGCTGTTGTCTGATGTGAGGGAGGGAAAGGATGCCGACTTCGATGGTTTCTTGGAGAAGTATGGGCATATCCCTGAGATGCGGGAGTGGGCAGAGAGAGTCCATGGGTTCGCCTCGGCGCTACAAGAATACGACAGGCAGATCCAAGATCTGAAGGACAATCTTCGCGTATTCAAGGCTCCTGGACTCATCAAAGCGCGCATCGACAAATTCCTCAGTTCGAAGAAGGCTGCCTTACTACGTCAATCTGACCAAGATGCCCATGCGGACGGTGATATGCCTATCACGCCAACCCAGTCCTCTAGTCTCTATCCACCCCCCGCTCACCCCGGCACCCCGATGAACCACTGCATCCCTGGCTGTCCTAAAGGCCGACCTCTTTCGACCATCCCCGACGTCGACGCATCTTTGGAAGCCGAGTTCAACGCGGATTTTCGAGAAGAACTTGCTGTTTTGGAAAAGCACGAGGAGGACATCACCCTCCAACTCAACGATCGTTTGCGCGAAATATCGGAGTTCATGGGCGATGTGGAAGACGCTTTCATTCCCCCCGGCTTCCGAAATGACGAGCCAAGTACGAGTTCTGAGTCCGAGCCTGTCGTATCGGCCACTGCGGCTACGGGCGGACAAGGAAATTTACTCGTTGAAGGCACCGTTGACTCCAGCCAAGGATGTGTTATACATCATGTCGAACGTCTCAAGGCATTGTCGAAATTGGAAAGGCCGTCTCAGGATTACGAAGCGATGCACAAGGACATGGATTCCAATCCATTCCTCACCTCTCTCCACGATACATTCTGCACAAACAAGTCATGTCATCTACCTCCTCCGCCATCTATCGACTCGCAGTCGCTGAAGAAGACGCCATCTCTCAGGCGCAAGCCCAAGTTGCAGTATCGGGTTACCAATCCGGATCCTCCCTCTGAAGCGGAGTCCTAGCACTAGTGGGAAGCTGATGTTGAGAAGGTCGGCATAAATTGGCAAGCATTGAATGGATTTGTTTCTCCTTTCAGTTTTCTTGATGATGCCCGAAGTATGATATATGATTTATGTATGTTTATGTTGCTCACGAGATCACGACCTGTACGACCTTTATGTTTCTCCTTGTATGAAATCCAGCCCATTGACCCGAACAGACCTATGTTGAACCCTTCAAATTTATAATCCCATGCTCAAGTACAGTTCGACAAGCGCATAAAATTTACAAGATCATCACGGCTGAAAGCCCCACTAAAGCACTTGTCTCCGTAACTCAAATTGAGACGTGGTCATACCACGGAAACTAATCCGGAGTCTGAACCTCAATGAGTGCAGAACCGCCGAGTTACTTACCAGTCACGATCACTCGCCTCATCTACGCACGAATGATGCTAACTAGCGTTCTGTGTTGCATATGGGGGGACGTCTACATACACGGTGGACCGTACTACCACTTCGCATAAGGGAGGAATTTACCGCTAATAGTAAGGTTACATTAGGCACCATGTGGGCTTTCATGGAAAGGGGAAGGCTTACTCAAAGCTCAAGATGACGCGATCTCCTTTAGGATCAGGTTTCTTGTCCACACTGATCTTGCAGTCTATCATTGACATGATTCCATCACCAAACTGCGGGGAAATGATGATTAGTTTGAACAGTTTCTCCTCCTAGTTGAGAGGATCGATGACGTACCTTCTCGTGGATGACAGCCTAAGCGTTTGGAGATTAGCTCACTAGTCGAATGGGCGCGTGATGATTTGTTCTTACCTTGATCGCGTGTCCGTAAACGAGAACGCCCTGCGTGAACAATGTGACTTGGTGAACCACAAGACCTACGGCGAATTGAATTGGCGGCGCTTACCTCGTATAAGCGGTAGATAACAGGATCGGTGGGTGGGATGGGACCAAGACCTCTATCAGGCCACCAGTGGTCGCCGAGGTCGCTCACAAGATCGGTATTGTTCACGCCAACAATATCTGCAACTTTCGTCAATTCCTCTGCAGTGAATTTGGCCTATGGAATTGGGGTGAGACTCGTAGGCTAACGAGTTTGAGTGGAAGTGCGGAAAGCTCACCTGCCCAAAGAAAGCAGCAGCAACCCATAGTTCGTCCTTGCCGATCTCCTTTGCAATCTGTTCGAAGGTAAGGCCTAGAAGGATGTCGTCAGTTAGACTGTGGATTGTGACTGCAGAGGAAGCATCGAGTCACCTTTGCGTGCCTTTCCCGCAAATAGCTGGGCGATGATAGGTGGGAGATTGGCAGTAGTTGGAACCGTCTTCAGCGTCAACGTCGCCGTCAGGAGAGTCAAGCAAGATGGATACACTAATGAGGGAACTTACGACGCCAGACATGTTGTTGTAGGTCAGTGACGCGAATCTGTGTGGTTGGATTTAAGAGACTTTCGATAGACTCCCCACTATCTTCCCACTGTGCTTATATAGACCGGCTAAACGGAGCTGAGAACAGCACAAGCTCTGGTCTCACATGGACGTACTCATGAGAACTAGATGTGGGGCGGGTCAAGTCGGCTTGATACCGCCACTTATGAATCTAGGAAAGTGATTCCGTAGCAAGTCGGCGAGATTCTTCAAAGTTCAAGTAGCACCAGAGAAGCAGCGAGTACTAGCGAAAGTCTAGACTCGGTTAAGTCGAGGGGTTTCGACATGGACATCGCACATAATGCGGGAGGGCTGGAGAAAGGCTAAGATAAGCTCCCAGCGGGATAGGGCAGTGGGAACGAGCAGGTCGGAACACGTTGACTGAGAGAGCTGGATCCCAGGATATGTCGCAAATTTGACGCATGAATCGTGTCAGTGCATGATATCATCGCTTTCACTATTCAATTGAAGATACATGCTGGCGTGCGGGACATATAGGGAGAGTTGACAAGATGTCGCAGCCCGAGGTATCTGGGGGATCGTGTATTGGGGATTGGTTCTTTTGAACCAGGAAGGAACGGAGGCCGCGCAACCTTCCGGTGTGTGTTTCGGGGGTTTAGGCCAAACAACCACATGGATCAATGGTCGACGTCACGCTACTTGGACCCGGAATTCACCGTACGGCGTACTATTAGGTTGTCGAAGTGTTAAACGTTGACGTTGAACGTTCAAACGTTTGAACCGTCGCGGGTGTGGGTCACTGAACGGGACTCGACAATTTCCTACTTGCCATGCATGATGCATCATTGAAACTTGGTTGAAACTCGAGCAATCCCCATCACAAACTTCAAGGTTCCGGTGCTCGCTAGCCAGTGCCTGCTGATCTGGAATCGCATTAACATTCATGTGGCTTGGGTTCGAGTGAGCTGTCCAAGTGTGAGTACCTACAACATATTTTTCGTGACTATTTGGCTTGTGTAACTCACCTTGGAAATTAGTACCAACCCAGGCGGACTTGGGGGAGCTGACTAGTTCGATGAATGGGAACTGGCTTATTGAAACGCCGTATTATCATTTGGATCACTGGGTGGCAACAAATCTTTTTTCAATGGAAATATATCCGTCGTCGAATAATTTCCTAGAAGAAGGTATTTGGCTTTTGCCTTGCCTGTTCATAGGACGTTGACATACACATGACATAGCCAATATCTCGCCTCTTAGACTCTGAGAGGAATATGCTTGTCGATCTCTGTGGCGGACTAAATTGACTGTTCCTTGGCTAGTGCTCGTGGCTCAGTGGTCTTGTTGCTCTGCACTGGATATATAACCCGCGTGAGAGCTCATGCGCAAGCCAGCCAACTCCTCCTTATCGCCTTCGCGCGTGTTCGGGTAGTACGCCAGCTCTCATTGATTTCACAGCTGCTGACTCGACGTGTTTAGAGATCACAATGGCCAGATACCAGTCGGGCTTCGCTCTCGCTCTCCTAGCTGCTACATTGGTGGCTGCGAATGGAGCCAACGACTGGTCAAAACCGTGCTTTGACGGTGAATGTGCGTATGACATTCCCGTCGAAGGGCAGTCAGCCACCCTCAAAATTGTGCGTCTTTTATAATCGTCAAACGATGTATCTCCGCTAAAATGTCTGAATAGGTCGGTGCCCCGTATGCCATTGCCGACATCACTCCGTCGGCTGGCTGGGTCGTCTTAGAGTGTGATCAACATTCCCTCGCTCAAGACGTGCGTCTTGTGTGTTCTTCGGAGAATGAGGAAGCTGCGGGATGCAGGTATGTTGATTCGACCACCGCTGGACGCCATATCGCTCAGTCTCTTCCTAGTCATTTCTTCCTCGGTGACGGTCCAACACATAAATATGTTCGTCTACCTGAGAGCGTAAGTATTCCCATTGAGTCTCTGAGTATTTTTTCTAATGTTCGCCTCCCATAGTGTGCTCCCTTTCCATTCGGTCGGATCGCAGACTTCCGAGTCGATGAAGACCAGACTATCCCCGAACATGCTGCTTCAAAAATTGAACGTCGTGACGGAATGGCTCCTCGAGTTTTCTCCATCCGTGTTGATGATCAGGTCAGGTCGCTCAGTATCTTCACCGTTTGAATACTAAGCTCACTGTTCAATCTAGTTCGAGCACGTTGACTCTCTGAAGTACGGCAAGGTGTACGCCGCCGCTGTCGGTAAGCACAATCCTTTGGCTCAATCAATACACCAACCAATCGGATTTCCTAGGTGTCAGCATCCCTGGTGTCGATACCAACTTCGCCATCCCAGAGAACATTGGCATGAAGGAGGTTGCTGATAACTGGGTTGCCCAAGCTGTTGAGGGTACAGTGATCCTTCGTCGTCCCTCGATCTTGAGCTCACGACGCGAACTTGACAAGATACCGGAGTCAAAGTTATCGGCCTCAAGGCGACCCTCACCCACTACGTGACGAAGCCCAACGGTCTTCTTGATCCCAAGGCCGACCCCAAGAAAGAGAAGGTTGTTCCTGAGGCGAAGTCCGGTGGCATTGAATGGGGAAGCAAGACGGAACCCTTCAACATCAACTTCAAACCGGAGAAGGGCCCCAAATGCGACAATGGAAGCCTACAGGTCAAGATGGATGCTACCTTGGCCACCAAAGTCTACGGAACTGCCTCCTACTTCGGGTCTGCTGGAGTTGCTGATCTCCAGGAGAAATCCCTCATTGCGTTGCTCAGCAACATCGCAGGTTGGTTTTACTCCTTTCGTGAGGTTGGAGATAATATTGATATAATATCTTCTACTCCAGAGTTCTCTGCGAACGTTGAACATGACCTCACCGCAACCGTCACTCTCGAGGTATACCCTCGCTCTGTCATTTCCTGAGTCTTTTTAACCGTGAAACAGGGTACCGTCAACAAAGACTTCACCATCCTCGAGCCCAAACCAATCCCCAAAGCTGGTATCGATCTCAAGTAAGGGACCATCTCGCTGACACTCAATATTTCCATGGTTTACATACTTCTCTCAGAATCTTCAAGGCCGGTTTGATGTTCGGTATTGATGGTGAAATCCACCTAACTGCCAAAGTCGGAGTTGAAGTCAAGACCGGATTCAAGTGGGGTATTGAGAAAAGTACATACTCTCATTTCTCCCCTTGCTATTCTTACTAATCTTGGCGTTCGCAGTCGGTATCTCAATCCCCCCCTCTATGAAGGGAAAGCCATGGGCCAAGGATGGATGTACGTTCAAGTCCCTTTCGCCATGTAAATAAGTATACTAACACGAATTCCAGACTTCGATGTCGGCATTGCTCGTGACGACAGTGGTCAATCCGCGACCAGCGAGATTGCCATGTCCGCCACTCCCAAGCTCAGCATTGGTATTGAATCCTCCAAAGTCAACCTGAAACTCAAGGCCTGGGTTGGCTTCAAAGCTGGACTCGCCCTCGTCGTCGGACTCACTGGCAAAAAGAAGCGAAGCTCGGATGCTGTCAGTGACTGGTACTGTGCCAAGTTGAAGGCACAATTCGAAGCGTCTGTTGGTGCCGAAGGAAAATTGTTCAACCTGTTCAGCTTGCCCGACTTTGACAAGTCGTTCTGGGACAAGGAACTCGACCTTTGGGAGGTGAGTTTGATGGCTCCTATTCTGCTTGGTGTACTTTTCCTGACGATTAATCAATGCAGCATGGTAACTGCCCTGAGCCTAAATCCAAGCGCTCCGTCATGCCTGGTCCTCTACAATCCAGGACTGTTGATGGTACCATCAGCCAGAAACTCAAGGAGACTTTCAACTGCCCCAAGAAGGATGCCAAGGTAGAGAAGGCCGACGCTAAGAAGGGTATGAGTGAATCAAGGTATCTTTCTCGTTTGTTCTTCATTCCCAATGTCCGTGAATTAATTTTCCTCTCCAATAGCATGAAGGTCAAGGACAGGAAGAAGTAATCGTCGTCGCTCACACATTATAATAGGTAGCTATACACTCTTTGTATCTCATACTCATCCACTGTTATCGTAGTCATGCTTTTCACCAAGTTCTCACTTCGCGCTGGCGATATCTTGAGCACCACCAACGCCAATCTTAGTGCTCAATTTAGCCCCACGAGCATGTCGAAAACGAAGGCAATAATATAGTCATGCAGGTACATGAGAGTAGTAGAGGCTGACAGCTTGGACGAACGGTGTGTACTGTATCTACTGCGAAGTCAAATGACTGACACTCTCCCAGAACCTATGAATCTCATTCAGTAATCGGTCTATCGCGTGGAAAGGGGGTACGTACGCGCAACGTTCCAAGAACGCAGAGTCCACCTTCTGGAACCGGATATCGGGTTCTGCATCTTCAGTGCGATTGAAAACGACACCACCCTCAGAAACGCGGTACCTCGGCCATCTCGGGGTAATGTTAGTTGGGTCAAACTTGAAGTTGGGGTCCTGCTTGCGGATGAAGCTGATGAACGTCTGTGCGAAGGAAGAAACGAAGGTGGGGTTGTCGAAGGTTGGTGGCTGAAAGCTATATTGGGGGTGTTGGATCAGATTCGTCATTGAGGACGGACAGGGACGACGTCTTACTCAGGGAAGTAAGCACCCAAGTCATCTCCGTGGAGACCAGGCGGAATGGCGTATTTTCCCTTAGATGAAGATTAGATTGGTGAATGAGCTTTGTAGGTTGATCTTCGACTTACTTGATAAGCACCAGGGAACGCGTTCAGGAGGTAATGTGCCGGACACTCGAAGATGGCTAGCACACAGGAGATAAATCAGCGATACATTGATGAGCGCAGTGAAAGGAAATACCCTCTCCACGAGCTCGCATGACCTGTTGAAGAGTGGTACCCAAGCCATCGTAAAGTCTAGATATCGTTGCTCGTTCATTGGGTCCCAAAGCAGGGAACGACAGCGCTGAGTGCTCAGCAGCGGTCAGCGTCGTCGAAGGATCGATAAACATATCTCCTTCATTCGAATTATAGAGAACTAGGAGGTCCATCTGTCATCGCAAGTGCGTCAGCCTATGACAAGGGCAGCAATCGTCAAAGCAAAGACGTACGACACTGATTTTACGCTGTTTCAATAGTTGAGTGGGGCGCTTCGTTATGAATTCGCCATCAACAACGGGTGTGGCACCGAAGACGGTGGAAGGATTGGTTTGGACGTTGGCTGATTGGAGGGCAGAGCTGTCGACGGTTCTCAAGCACGATAGTGTATTGTTGGAGTTCTGGCACCCGACTTCAGCTACCACCATACGGTAAATGTCCTGGATGGGAAGTTTCATAATTGGTATGACGAGATCAAGCCGCTCAGTACCTCAGGTATTGTGCCATTATAAGGATAGAGAGGTGTGAGGTAAGGTGAACTTGTGATGGCCGTGTTGAAAAGACGAGAACCGGTACGCCCGTTGCGAGCAAGCATCTGGAGTAAGACTGAACCAGCTCCTGTGCGAAAAAAAAAATCAAAAAGAGACAGTGTTTTAAAGGTATTCCTACGCACCTGCGGACTGTCCCCAGATTGTGACCTGGTCGGGGTCTCCACCAAACTTGCTGATCTAAGGATTTGGTCAGAATCAGACAGAGGAGGCGGGAGCAAGGGAGAAACGCACATGTCTATGGACCCATTTGAGAGCGTATTCTTGGTCAACTGTGAAACTGATCAACGACGGGAGATTGTGAATGACACCAAGGTGAGACTCACGCAGACCCGAGTTGAGATTTCCATTTGCTTTGACTTCAGAGCCAGCAAGGAATCCTAGTAGAAGTGGAAGTGAAATAAAACTCCGCGGCAGAGACAACGACGTTCAAGGACGTACCGAAGATACCAAGACGATATTGAATGCCGACTGCGATGATTGACTGTTTCGATATGCTGACTATGTGGGTTGGATCGAACATCGTGGCATTTCCCAAGAGGTATCTGATTTGATCATTCAATCGATGGGTAGACATGTCGAATCGTTGAACATACCCTCCACCATGTACGAAGACGAGAACAGGGAGTTTACGCTTCGGAAGCTCGCTACCAGGGATGTAAACACTAAACCATGAAAGCTGAATGAATCCACGGTCGCGGCTGGCTGAGTGCTAAAAACTTACTTGAGAAAGAGACAATCTTCCGAGCCAGCCTCAAAATCTGGGATGGGAGCTCTCCGCTGAACTGTCAAGTTTGGTGGAGGTCCAGTAGGGGAGGTTCCGAGAGGTGATCCAAAGCACTGGGGTCCGGCCTGGGAGTCCTGCACGCCGTTCAACTTCGGTGGCGGTTGCGGAGCACGCCAACGAAGGTCTCCGACAGGCCCTGCAGCGTATCGTATTCCGAGATAGCTCGAAACGCCGACATCCTGGTTCGTTGCTCCGCGATATTTCGCGTTTCCGATATCGATCACAGGCAACCTGGAAGCGGCTGGGGCAGTCAGAGTCCCGTAAACTGTCCAAAGTAATAAGAACGAGAATTTCATGAGAGGAATCCGGGAGAGTGTTTCTTCGTTGTCGAAATCCTTCGCAATTGCTGGAAACTTCTCTTATACTTTTCGGAGGAGTCATAAAGCAGAGCGGTAGCGAGTTCATCAAGAAAGTTTTTACGAGAAATTTGTTACGAAGCTCAGCAAAATTTACCACCCCAACTCTTGGAGCTGGCTCCGAGTCGGGATCGCCGAGAATTACGGTCCCGAGGTAGTAGGTTGTTGAGTCAACATGGAGTCATCCATACGGAGTCGGTATGTTGTATCCGGGTGTCCTGGAGGTTGACATAGATGGTATGACAAGCGACGCAATGGGCTTGAAAATCTCAAAGCTCAAATGACGGTTCAACAATTGTGGAAAACTTGTGGGAGTCGGTGTGGCGTGCCTGTGGCCAAACGGGTAAAGGCTCAAGGGGCTTCCCCGCAATCCAGGCATTGATGCATGATGCTCAGATATAGGCCGCATACCGGGTGCCAGCTGAAAGGAGCCAGTGGGATGGAGTAAGTATGGTTGAGTTTGGGTTGAGTGTGGGCGAAGCGCTAAACGGAGGCTTCCATTCAGGAGCATCGAGAGGGGACGTAGGAGCTGAGTGGGCAAAAAGGTGCATATGAACGGATAAGGCGTATGCGTAGCATGGAGAGTATGAAACGCGGCAAAATATACATGGATGGATACAATGTGTCATAAGACCGTAAGTGGTCACTCGATCTCAAGAATTCTAAATACGATATCCGGCAGTTGGAGAGTCGAGCGTTTGGAACGAATGGAATGCAGAACGTCAAACTCTTCCTGTGTTTCTCCGATACCAATCCCATCGAGAATAGATTCCTGATATAGGATTGACACTAGTTTAGAGAAAACTTGCTTGTCTTTGGGTGTCTCTGGATCGAGTCTCTCCAGATAAAGCTTGTAAACCTTCAGGAAGTCCAGATAAGCAGCTCGCTCTGCGATCACAATCGTTTCCAACGACCACAAAGATGTTCCAATGTAATCGAGCCAATATGGGGCTGGATTGTCGGGCTGATGAGCCAAGTAGAACGTGACGGTATCACTGAGCAGTGGTAACTCGTCTAGGCAAGTCCTGAGGGCGACGTCAATATCTAGGGCTGAATCAGTTTCATCGTCGAAGTGGAAACGAGCTTCGAAAGCGGATCCATAAGTTGTCGTGCCATCTCGAGCTTCAACATCCAGGCAAAGTTCCAGGGTAAGAACTAGGTCAGGGTGGCTGGTGATGTCCAAGTTGAGACCAGAGCAAAAATTGATTGATGGGCCAGGCGACAACGGGATGTGTGGATCCAAAAGACGCAAGCACTCGTTGAGGACAGAACGAATCTTTCCTTTGGACGAGTAGCAAGTCACGCTCAGATAAAGGAGATGAGCAGTGAAGCATTTGAGTGCGCCGGTCAAATAGACAGCATCGTCGGATAAAGACAAATGGGAGAGTCTAGGCAGTTCGAATTTCGGGACAGCAGAGGTGGTGGGAGGAGGCAGACAGCACCCTAAGAGGGTGAGTTCCCGGAGATTCTGTAATCGTCCGATCACCTTGCAAAATTCTTCGGAGGAGGCGAAAGGGGATTGAGAGTCAAGGGAAAGCTCAGTCAAAGTGGAAGAGAACAGTGGAGAGGTCCAAGAAAGTTGGTATCTTGTAAGCCTAAGTCGCTTTAGAAGAGGGGGACAACCGCCTTGGAATAAGGAATCTGGCAAAGAAAGAGGTTTAGTCATTCCATTTCCGGGCAAATACAACTCGAGCTCGACCAGACTGGGGGCGGCGCGAGACAAGTTGGCGGAGAGGAAATGGAGGTGGTAATCCGTCACAGCTAGGCGGAGGACCTTAAGTCGAGCGAGTTGGGATAGGATAAAATGGAGAGAAAGTGGGGGTAATGGTTGCTTGGTCAAGGAGAACCGGATGAACGTTAACGGGGCGTTCGAAGTGTGTGAAAGATGAGCAAAAAGGGCTCTGGGGTCTGTTCCCTTCGCGAAAGTCGTCCAGAACGAAGGGGTGGAGGAGATGGTGTTATACCAGCCTTTGCATACGAGACTGAGCTTTAGTAGATCCTGGGCTTTCGGGATGCTGAGTTGACATCCAGAATCGGCTTCGACGTAGTTGCACGCTATCAACAGGATCTCGATGAAGATTTCACGGGGGATTTCTCTTCGACGTGGTCTAGTCGAGGTGATAGATCCCACTTCAAGGGTTTGACCAGGAGTAGAACCGTCCGGAAGGACGAAGAGACGCATCGTTTAGATATGAGAATGTTGGAGTAAGTTTCAATGATCTTGAGGAGGAGACGGGTTCTCCATGAGCAATTTTATAACGGCGTCGCCACTAGCTAGCCACTTCCCGTAGTTCAATGAAGGTCTAACATACCAAGGAAATCATTGAGATCCCGGTATGAAAAGCTTAGACATGTCGCCTGGGCAATGTTTTGGAACCAAGTATGTCCTTTGGGACGGTTGCGTATCTTATCAGAACTGTCTCGGCTACGGAAAAGTAGCAAGACATTTTCAAGGCTATGCAGGCCAACAATAGCATGGTAACACGGAGGTTTCACTTCAGCAACAGCCAATTGAACCAGGAAACAACTGAGGCTCGACGGACGTCGTGAACGGTAAGATGACCCATTGAAGAGACAGTTTCCATTCGACCAAAACAAATTCGAAAGGGAGTTGATAGTTGGAAGTAAAATGGAGGAAAAGGAAAGGCATTTCCGGAAATGCCGGACGAATGCTGGAAGGGACTAGGTAAGATAAGATAAGATCAACGACTTTGATGTCAGGGGCACTCCTATTGTCGAACCCTGACTTGAAATCGGCAATGTGCGAGGGAAGGATCACATCGCGTTCGTCTAGCACTTTCCATCCGCGTTTTCATTTAGCTGGGAAAAGCTGAAGCCTGAGAACGTGGCGATGGGCACGCTTTTCATCCACTTTTTCTTTTTCCCGGGCCTCCCCCAACGTTGTGTTCGATGGCCCAGGTGGAGTCAGAGGCACCTGAGTCCTTGAAGCCAGGCGGAGTGGAGCAGGAACGTGCAGAATGGTCATCAGAATCAGATCGTCAGGTCCTTAGTTCAGGTGATCATGCTAGTAACGTCATAGAGGAGAACGAGGATATCAGTTCAGACGAATCAGTGAGTCCCCCAGTCAACCCTTACACCAAGTACTCAACGTTCAACTTTAATTCTTTGCATAGTTCGCATCGCCGCTGTCGCAGTTGTCAGCTTTGCCAATGACGAAAAAATCGAGCATCTCCAGTCTCAAACTGCACTCCCCCTCACAAATTGTCGGTACACCGTTCGCGGTGAATACGGCTCGCTACGAGTACCCCTTCCCAGAGACCGTTTCTTCGTCGTCGTCGTCCGGGTCGGGTGACGATTCGCCAGGACTACCGCAGTCCTTACCAGCACACATACCAACAGCGATGATCTCTTCATGGACATCCATGTCGCCACCCTTGGTCGGATTTTCGACCTCACCACCAAGCGGAACATCGTCTTCATTTTTCGCTTCAAACAAAAATGCCCCGCACTACCCACTTTCACATCCGAAATTGATGTTATCGGATGTGGATAAAGAACCACCCGTGCCTCCTGGTATCCTCAAGTCGAGACATCGTTGGAGTATGGGGTTGTTGGCGAAGAGGAAAAAACGAGCTGCAAGTGATGATACAGTGGGGAGCATAAGGAGCGCCTCGAGCTCCGCATCTGTCGATTCTGTCTCCTCCATCAGTAGTGGACTGCAATCACCTCAAGAAACCGATCCAAACTCCGCTGGACGCGCATAAACCGCAAGGTTCAGCACTTCGATCCATTCGTGGGGTTTTTTTTCTTTGACGTAGGGTTTTAGGCATTTTGTTTCTCTCGTATCATTTCTCCGCAAGCTTTCTTCATTCTGGGCATCACATACACGCGAATAGACCCTCACTGTAACGAGTACAATCATATGTTCTTACTTCTTCTTGCCTCCTTTACCGCGACTGATAGTACGTATTGACATTCCGAGCACATCCCTATGTACTGTATCCATCCCTTCCACGACGCTTTACATATTAAACAGGATCTCACCTCCCCGCCAGTCGCACAAGTACTTATGGAAAGCCGGAAAGGGCCTGCTCACTTAGCAAAAGGTCCGATCAAAAACGTGGTCATAACATTGTACAAATAAAGTAATAAATTGTTAATTACCTCAATCGGACTTTGGAATTCCTCAGTGATCAGGTCGTTTTGTTATTGACTCAGAGGTTAAGTTATTGACCGTGGGAACAGGAAGTTTGTAATGATTCAAGGTCGATAATCAATTCGTCGTCGGCAACCAGGCTTGAGTTCTACTACCTAGACAGTCAAGTCGTCTCAAGCGGGCTGGTTATCCATAGGTGCTCTTAAACCTTCTCTACCGCGCCCCTGAGGCCTCCCGGAAGTCTAAGGGCCGTCGATCCAAAATGAAAGGCAAGGCTCTGACTGCTCTGAGCTGAGGGAAGCCTCAGCGGGGAGAGTCAGTGTATCATCCAAGCTAGAAGTGTAGATTATGGGGATGGTATCCCATAGGTCAACCAGAAAGAGGCGGAGAGAATCAGCATGCTGCTGTGAGTGGTAAGGGGACTCAGGAGGCTTACAGGGGCAGCCAAGTGGGGCGAATTATAAAGGAAAATTAATCAATGCATGGGCTTGCAATATGCTCATTGGACATATTGAAGGCACATCTTGGCCTAGCCTCGTGACCAGGCCGCTATGAGTTGTCGAATTAGGAAACTCGACGGTTTCCTATTTCGTCAACCTCATACAAAGGACAGTCACAGGCCTAATCTTGGCCATATTATACCTCTACACCGCATAGGATCACGATATTCTCAGGGGGAACACTCTAATCCCATTTCCAGCGCATTTCGAACGTATCACGAATTTATTTTTTATTGTCTCCTAATCTCACTCCTATCGCCCTCCCATAATCCCCTGAGCCAGATTCCAGACACATCGTGTGCGCATTTCGCCTCTGGCCATCGAGCATATTCCAAACACATTTTCAAACATATTTCAAATTTCTCTACAGCAAAACAGGTTATTTTACGGCGTGTAAAGTTTTTCACTGACCAAAATGGCTTATTTGATTATGTCAGCAGTGTATGTAGCACACCCTGGCTTCACAGCGGTGAATTTGGTACCTCGATATTCAACGTTCAACCCCGATACTATGTGATTACATGTTTAGTGAAGGCCTATTTCACTTTTAAGTCCCTTCCCGCGCACTGTACGGCGCGATAAATGAGGTGGAACGTCGGAACCGTTGAGTTAAGCCCCTGAGTTATCGAGCGCCGGGCCGTGGGATTTGTTCTCGAGATGGCGCTTGTTGAGCCTGTTCCGGTGTTGTGGCTGTGAGCCACCGTTACCCACTCTCAGCAATGTGAACGAAATCTATGTTTTTATATGTCCCCCATCAACGCCGACGTCTTGCTCGAGGTTTTTCGACACGCTCAAGGAAGCGACTACCCAGCACTTTGTCTTGTAAGCAAGATTTTCTCGGAGGTCGTTTGTGATGCCTTGTATCGCCATTTCGACCATCCCAACGTCGTCAGCTTCTGCGAAGCGGTGGCCAAGTATCCATACCTTGCGTCTCGAGTGGAATCCTTCGAAATAAACAAATCTACCCGGCTGGGGACGGGGACTCCTACGCAATGCGACAAGCCGACTTGGTTCGTGCAGGAAGAACCCCCGACACAGGAGGGGGTTCAGGCGATCGCAACAGCTCTGTCGCTGATGCGGAATCTACATACGTTGAAGCTGTATGGAGACGGCGCGTACACGCATATCTTGAAGGCAATACCAAGGACGCGGAAATTACACACCTTCCATTGTCATTTATACACGGATCCCGAGGTTTATGAGTTCTTGCTTGTCCAGCCGCATATCACAGACCTTCGACTGGCCCACGCTGGCAGGTTGGACTGTTTACCCGGGCCTCACCATGTACCCAGTTTGCACAAGCTTGAGGCGCCGCTTTCATTGGCCAAGGTGCTGGTGCAGGGAAGACCGATATGCCAATTGCGAATAACGACCTCCTTCAGCGGCTCGACTCTCCAGTTTCTGTCTCAGTCCACGACGCCGATCCGAAGTCTTCATGCCCCGATAGGCCTCATCTGTGCCTTGTCACCCGCAGTGGCTGCGTCGCTCTTACCCGAGATAGAAGAGTTGGCGATGAATAACTTTGTGCCCCAGCCAGATTCGGTGCGTAAACCTCCGCGTAAATATATCCTGCTCGTGAATACTGATACACACAATGAGAACAGACAAACCGTCGGGACTGGTACGCAGACTTTGTATCTCGTACCAGAACGCTCAAGTCCCTCTCCCTCACTGGCGTCGTCGTCCATGACGACTGGAATGACCTGTCTGATATTGCGGCTGGGTATCTCACGGCGGTATCCAGCGGTGTCAAATGCTCTCTTAAACGGTTTACCATCGTGCTGAAACGCGTAAAGCTATATTCCTTTGGTTGGGAGCTCCTTAATGGTACCTGGAAAGAGATTGATATGGATATTGATATCTACTAGGCTTCATGGCATGGTTGCGGTAATAGTTGATCCATGGCCTCTCTCTCTTATTGAATCGATCTTTCCCATCGTCTGGTCACGATCGGGCTAATCTAACCCTTGGAGTGAATGGGGTATCGTGTAAGTTTTACAGGTCCTGAAGGCCTGACGTCCGATCGACTTCGACTTTCATCCTGTCGGCCTTGCCGGCGTCCCTCTTGGGTGAGTGTCGATTCAGTCCCCATTATTGCGGAACATACCCATTCATTTGCTTAAAGAACACACTTGCAGTTACGTGAATGTTCCAATTCTCTCCCCATGATGTGGCGCCGTGATTCCCGAAGAGAAATGTAGTGATTATTCAAAGAACACACAGTGGGCTGAAGGTTCTCGGGAAACCTGGAGCTCTTGTTCGTTTGTCGGAGCGAATCAGCCCTCAGCATGGGCCAGGAAGTAATTGTGTATAGGCAAGCCCATGCGAAGCTTTGATCGGAGTCTCTCAAGTTCGTTTCTTTTCAGACTTTACACCCCATTTGGTAGACTCATCGACGCCCCTTCCCATGGAATGGTTCTTCCGTGTGTGGTATGAAGGAACACATATCAATCTCATGACCCGTCATACCCTTGATACCTCGATAAGGCCTCCCTTCAAGGCCTCCATAGCGAACATAAACATGAACATGGTCATACGGCGCGAGGTGCGAGATGCCCGGGTACAAACGTGGCTTAGACAAATAGTCGTCTTGGCTACTAAATTGGCTTATAGTATACTTCTAAAGCCCCCTTCCTTCTTTTCCCTTCCTCAAGTTGGCATTGGTCCGCAATTTGTGCCACATGTGGTGGCTGACTTGTTCGCTTGCTTAGTTGGAAGGTATGTTCGTTCCACTCTTCCCGAAGTACGGCGCCGTCTGTTTATGTACAGCTTTCTCTTGCAGGTGTGGTGGTGCTCTCGTGCCCAGCGACTTCATACCTCCGTTTGCAAACCTCCGGGTATCCATTTCGCGAAGCCGATTGGTGGCATAACTCGACCGACGGTCCTTCTTCAACACTACGCATCCTTCGCCCCGGGGTTCCAGTTCCTTGATCCCTTTCTCTCTATCTCGTCGCCTATTTGCTGAGCTTGCCCTTCGCTCGTGGCTTTAGCGAAGGAATCCCAGTTTAATTTGAGGGTTCGACACGTAAGCGCTCCTGGAGATCCATACAAAAATAGAAGCATCGACGAAGAACTTTTGACTTCTGATCCCCTCGAAAATTGAATAAGTACCCTCCCCTATATACTGCACTCAAATTTTCATCCTCCCTCTCTACAGCCCCGACCTCCCTCCCCCTCGTCCTTTCAGTCGTCCTTTCGCGTTTCTGGAGAATGGCGCGTAGCCACAAAGATCGCTCTTACTCGTGGATGTATACGTGCATCACAGGATGGTTTATTATCACCGCTCCGATTATGATTCTGGACGCGCTGTATTGTCTGCTGCGGTGTGTATATCAGTGGCTTTTGGTGTCAATGTCAGCGCTCTGATGTCTGTACCTTTATGGACGTCGCTCGTAGACCTCGATCTATGACAGGCGGTGACCTCCATTGGCCATTCAAGATATACGAAATCTACCAAGAAGTCGACCTAGTGAGTCGTGTTTCAGAGTGCTCTATTCTTACATCCACCTCCTCGCTCCACGTTATTTGAAGCAAATGCTCATGGAATATGTCCCAATCAGGTATACGGAGTCAAGGCCTTTGAGGATGGGGAGGGGTTTGCTAGCGCAGCTGGTACGTTCTTCGCTGTCACCTTTCCCGTCGCCGTCATCGGTTCCTCCATGCGACCGTGTCTTGGAATCGCGTCGGGATCAAACCTTATACGCGTTCCGGCCCAATGTCTGATTATTCGGCTCCCTTTGCGACAACAGCTATACTAAACCTGCTCGAGATTTCTGCAAATGTACGTCCCAACACCTCTTCCTTTCCTCGAAGCCCTTACGACGATGATATATCTGATGGTTTCCCACTCCAGCTCGTCTATCTATGGACTACGCACGTCTATCCACACCCCTCCGCGGCGCTTTTGGGGTATTCTGGCGCTTTAATGACGCTGGCTAAAACGATACTTTATGTCGGGCAAGAATATTTTTGCAATTGGTGTGCCACAGGACACAACAGCTTCTTCACGGCGCTGATGTTTTGGTATATGCCTAATTTGTGAGTGGGTCATTTTGCGTTGGGTTTCTCCTCCGTATCCTCATATGAACACTTTTGCCCTTCAATCCCCTGCGGCGATGCATCGCCAATGATAGCGTGTGGATAGTCATGTCGTCTTTGACAATTTATAGACTCGGAAGTGATATATTGATATCACTTACGGCTGTGCCCGGGGCGCCATCGTTGCCTAATGGCGAGACACAGTCCAAAAAAATACGTTGACTGTCGGCGTATGTACGTAGGCCATGTCTGCATATCGTCACTGGAGCTCCGGCCTGGTGTTTAATATAGACTGTCCCTTGAAACAGTTCCTCCTGTGAGCAACTCTATCCCTCCGATGACAAGAGGTAGGTGGTCAGACGACCGTCTCGAATCGAAACTAATGAATTCTACAGGTTATGGTGCTTTGTCCTTCGGGTGAGGAGAGACCCGTGTTGATGTTGACTTCTCCACGATGATACAAGGATCACATCTCATCTAAACCCCCATTTGTGCCCCTTCCTTGATGCGGGCATCAACCTTAAACCAATTACGTAGGTATATGGCTTAGACGTCGGGAAACCCATTAGCAACGCTCCCGGTTTCAAAGGAACATCAGTCCTCTACCCCTCCACCCGAAAGAGGAGCCTGATGATCGATGATGCAACACTGCATATTCGAAAGTGCGTATTCAAAATGTGACACCGGCGCTCCACGTTGTCAGTTGCACTTGCAAGGAATACTGGTGGGTCCTTTGGTGGCACTACATTGCATGTCACTTGCTGAATACGATTCGTTTTTGTTTCATAGAATACCCCGTCCTCCTTTGGTGTTGTACCCATTTTGGGCATCGCGGGAGGTAACAATATTACGATGTCAGCGATCCAAGCGCGATCTCAAGGTGTCTATGTCAGGCCCGCACTGACTTCATCGAGTCTACCACGTCGCTCTAGCCATCGGCGGTCATCGGTGCCTTGGATCCCCGCGTTACTTCCAATAATGATTTATGTTTGGACAGCTTACAATCAAGGCCAAAATCGCCGTAAAGACAAATTTGTCTTGCTCACAGCCTACTACCTCCCCGGTGGTGGACACCGCAGGGATACTGAACTCAACCATGTATCAACATGGTGGTCCCATTCCCCGATGATCTGAATGCCGAGTCGCTTGGGCCTGCGTAAGTCCTCATCTATCGTTCTATCGACTTTATTTTTGGAAGTCTCTCAATCTCGTTTCGTAGTATTTAAGAGGGTAATGTTTGAGTATTTCTAAACGCCAATTCATTCCAGAGCTCACTGACCATGAGCATACTTCAGTACCTCGTCGTGTTGGTCTTCCTCGCTTTCTCCCTCGCCAAGCCGGCTTCACATGAGTCCCTTGTCGTCGACCTTGGTTACGCTCGATACAAGGGTGCTTATAACCGTACTACCGATGTCTCTCACTACCTAGGCATCAGGTTTGCTGCTCCTCCGATAGGACACCTACGTTGGCGAGCTCCCCAACCTCCCCAGACCCTCCGAGGAATACAACACGCCACTACGGAACCTCCTCAGTGTCCTCAAGCACCAATGGGCGCCGCAGCCACCAACACTTATCCAAGACCGATTCTTCGCTCCGATATCCCAGATACGGAAGACTGCCTTTATTTGAAGTGCGTTCTCTCCATCTAATGAAGAAGAGCCGTTTAGACTTTCATACACAATTTGTATAGCGTCTTTATGCCAGGAGCTTCTGTGCCGAAACGGAAACTTCCCGTCCTGGTATGGATACACGGTGGAGGGTATGTAGCGATTTCTTCGAGTCTAGACCTGATTAAATCGCGCACCCCGATCAGGTATATCTTTTGGAATGCTAGTCTGTTCGACGGTGAGGACCTCGTCCGGAAGTCCAACGGAAACCTTCTGGTTGTAAGTATTCAGTATCGCCTTGGGGTCCTCGGTAGGTCTTTGGTTCTGCCATTCATGTGTCATGTTTATCTCACCGTTCGTTCAAGGGTTTCTCTCTGGAAACGAAGTTAAGGCGAACGGAGTTCTCAATGCGGGGTTGCGTGAGTCTGCTCGCGCTGTATGACGTAGGTTAATGTTAAAACAACTACAAGTTGACCAGGAGTATGCCCTGAAGTGGGTACAAACCCATGTACGTGCTCAACAAAAACAAAAACTCGCGCCTTCGTTTATCCCTTTTTCAACACACCACCATAGATATCCAAGTTTGGCGGCGACCCTGATGAAGTTACCATATGGGGTGCTTCAGCTGGTATGTGCTTCACCACTGCGAAGGTCCTTCGATCTTGATCTTTATGTCTCGCGGGCACTAGGTGGCGGCGCCGTTCTACAGCACGCTGTTGCACGAAACGGTCGTTACAACCCTCCTCTGTTCAAAGGGGCTATGGCAAGTTCTATGTTCCTTCCGCCTCAGTACGCGTATAATGGCACGATACCCGAGGTACGCTACGTCTCTTAACTTTTTCGACCGTCCTAAAACTATGCTAGTTCATCTACGACTGCGTCATAACAAACACGGGGTAAAATTTCTCCCAGTCCTGTCGGTTTATTTCGTTCATTAAGTTCTTGATGCATAGGTGTAAGAACCGAATGGGCATGCACTCTATGGATTGCCTTCGGAAGGCAGATTTGTCCAAAATACAGTCTATCAACACTAAGCTCAATGATGATGGCTTTTTGGAACATTTACACTTGTGCCGGTGATTGATGGTGAATTTATCACTCAGCGACCCACACAAGCGCTCCTCCAAGGAAAAGTGAATGGAGTATGTCCTGTCCAGGTTGTCTTATATCTCGTGATATATTGACCTAACCCCTTGATTAGCAAGGGCTACTCGCAACCAATGTAGTGAATGAAGGGATCCTCGTCGTCAATCAAAGTACGGCGTCCACCGTCAATATCACCCAGTTCTCCGGAGACACCTTTCCTGGGCTTAGACCAGAGCACATGACTAAAATCGCCCAGCTCTATGCCTCGCTTGGCTCCCCTCTCGACCAAGCGAATCTGATCATGGGCGAATGTAAGAAGCCTACCTTAACCTTCTTCGACACGAAGCTGAACGGCATCGATCAGCAACGTACATCTGCCCTTCGTACTGGTTCCTCCGTGCATACCCCGGTCGTGGTTTCAGGGTAAGGGCGAATTCACCACAGCTTTCCATTAGCCAGATTAACCCTTGGTCCCATAGGGAATGTACGCCGTTCCTCCTGCGCTACACGGAGACGATGTCCCTCTTTCCTTTCCGAGGTTGGTGGCCTCCTTGCTCAACTGACCCGTTGCTGACTTTGTTCAATCAGCTTTGGCACCCCAGTTGTTCGAAATACTTTCTTTGCGCTGACATACTCCGAATCATTTATTCGTTTCATTCTCTCACTTAACCCAACACGTGGTTTCAAGTCGAAATACATCACTCCGCCCTGGTCAGAGTATACCAAGACTGGAAGTGAAATGGTGTTTAATCTGACCTCAAGTGGGAAACCGGACATTCGGTCTGCTCAGTCAGACCCAGGACTTCTGAACCGATGCGCGTACGTGATATCTGGCCCCTATTCATCGATGTTGTCCTGATGATATTTGATCTTAGTTACTGGGAAAGCATCAGCGAATTCACTTCGCAGTAGGACTTCTCGTACTATTACACTCTATACTATACACTAGACTAAGCAACCGTAATCTCCCTAATTCCAGTGTATCGCTTTCTGCCTGTCAGGGGCTGCCCTGTCCCTAAATTCCTTAACGAGTCTATAACCTGCTCACTCGATGAAGTCTACCTATGCGACTAGGATGTTATCTGTGCTGTGACTCGTGGATGAAATGAGTTCTCCGTATGGGATAAGGATATGATTCTTTTCTAGAGTGTGGGTGAAACAGGCAGAAGATGACGAAGGAGAAGGAACTTGGGAGCCCTCCATTAATTTTCACATTTATCTATCCAACCATTATCTGGAAGCTTCTCGGCCAAGCCTAGAGCACATATCGCCAGTAGAACCAGAATCGCGTAGACCAACTTCCCACCCAGGAGGTTGTATTCGACGGAAAACGAGAAGAGAGAAGTAGTCAATGCTGGACCAATGGCACGAGCAATTGAAACGGTAGTTTGAGCGAGACCGTTTGTAGCCCCGAGGGAGCGTTTATTCGGAGCAGCGGCTGTCACGAACATAAATATGCAGCCTGAAGAACGGATGTGAGATTCAAAAATGAAAGGTCCCTAGTGATGGTGATGCTCACCGTAAGCCATGTCCATGAGAACACAAAAGAGGAGTTGAACAGCGACTGCAGACCATACAAATGTTTGGGCCCCAGTGCGTGCAATGGCATTGATGAATGGGAAAAGACAAAATATGGGTATAAAGGAGGTTATCCCCGTGATGAAAACACGCTTCGGGTTAAACCTATGGATGATTTTGGCGAAGAATAGCGCTTGGAATAGGCCATTCAGAGCTCCGAAGGAGCCCAGAATGTATCCGATGGCAGGGGGATCCATTCCCAGACCACCAATCTCGAGGGGCATCGCGAAGAAGAGAGGCTGAAGAGCGTTAAGCCCAATATTCAAGAAAGCTAGGAAGACATAATTAGAGATGGGAATCATCACGCTTGGTTTTAGAAGCGTTTTGAGAGGAACAGGTCCTTCGGAAACCTCCCCCTCGTTTGTTATTGATGACGATGAAGAGACAGATGTGCTCCTTCTGGAGTGCGTTTGGTGGCCAAGCGTCTGAGGAGGTGCGGCGTTGATCTTAGCAACTGATGCGCAATACAAGAGAACCACGCTCACCTCATGGAAGAAGAACAAGGTTATCAGAAACGCTGAGCCGACAAACGCAGATACTACAGCACATGGTAGGAAGTAAGGGTACTCTTTCCAGAACTGGGTTGTGAAGAGTGTGGGGAACCGATCATATGGTTTTGAAAGACCACCACCGACCAAGGGCCTACAAGCAGCGAGAAATTTCAAAAGTCACAATTCATATAGCACACGAAAGAGTCCGAGGAAAGATATGGACACACCCTAGAGTGGCTCCTGCAGACCAGACGACTGGCATAAGGGAGAACCCCTCGGCTCGATTCGAAGAATCCGTTAATTCACCCATAACGCTCTTCATAACTCCTGATGAACTTCCATTATTCCTGAAACCAAGAAGAGGTGTAGCATCCTAGGAATGACGGCTCACCTATATTTCCGTTCAACATGCCGCAGATACAGCGGCTATAGGTAACGTTGGAAGGAGATCGGGATCAACCGCCGGGAACGATCAAGTACGCCGAACAAAGGCATGCAAGGTATTCGTACCTGACGACGAGAAGGAGAAAAGTCCGTGAAAGACCAAAGCAGAGCATGGAGATGCACAGTCCGAAGAGGCCGACCAGCAGAACGGGCTTCCTGCCTAAACGGTCCGAAGCACGACTCCACTGCAGAACAGTGCATGCTTCTGTCACGAAGAACAAAGACTCCTACACAAGACAAGTGAGTACGAACCATCAAAACCTATGAGTTCAGAGAAGTCCGCGTACTATAAGACCCGCGTAATATCCCACTTTCTTCTCGTCTCCCCCGGTGATATTGAGCTCACTTATGAGCTACGTACAAAGCCACGCACACAAGTTCAATGATAACAGTAAGAGACCCCGAGATATGAAAAGAACGTGAACGACATACCTGGTTGATATACGGATAAATAGATTGACTCGTCAACGGTTCACAAAGCTGTATGAACATGATAATGCCAATTTGAGACCACCGCAGAGGTGTCTTCGACGGCGTACATTTTGGAAGGAGGGGAGTTTCCTCGTCATGCTCGTCTGGGTAGGTCGTCACCGTCATCGTTAGTAGTCGTCAGGTTATTCGTGGGCGAAGGAAGGGAGCAAGAGGGCGAGGAAAGGATATAAATGTCAACTAATGCAGGGACTCCATCTAGTGGCTCCGTCCGTGACTCTATCTCCACCTGGAAGTCAGTGGGAACCGTCAGAAGGCAAATAAGACCACCAGCCAACTCAGTTCTGGGTTCGAAGAAGTCAAGAGGAAGTCGGCGCGGACAGTAATGAGGCAAGTCGAGACCCCTAAATGATAGTGCCAAGCACAGAGGCTGAGGCCTGAGGAGCGACCGCGAGCAAAGAATTTCGTGAATAAATAGGGTAGTAGGTTAGCAACATAACTCGCAACACTGACAGTGACAAAAACATCTAAATATGTCTAAAAAGTACAGACACGAGGCAAAGCGTGGGTGGTCGTAAGTTCATCGCGCACAAGGATATTAGTAATAAAAATGGACGCGGCTAACAAGGTCTTCTATGGGCGCATCCTTTTGGGAAGTTGGAGAGCGGCGTAGATGCCGCAGACAACGAGGGAGAGGAGAACATAATATACGAGTAGCCCGCCGGCTAAATTTCGTTGCAGGGATAGTGAGAACAACGAAGTCGAGAAGGACGGGGCAATAGATCGCATGATGGATCCAGACATCTGCCCCATGCCATTGATAGTGGCCAATGCGGCAGGGGACGGTGTGACACCTATTAGGATAGTATAGATACACCCTTTGACGCGAACATGAGGCCGGGGTTATCGCACGAAAAAGGATCGGAGCAACGCACCGTAAGCCATAAATAATTGCGAATTAGCACAGAGTTGGAATATGAGCAACGCCCAGACGTAGGGATCGGGTCCACCAGCACGTCTAGCGAAGAAGGTCATAATGGGGTACGCCCCAATTGTTATGAGTAGGCATCCGTATCCGAAAATATAGGTTCGTCGGGGGCCGAAACGTCGGTTGATTTTGGGAAAGATGGTCACTTGGTAAATACCATTGATGAATCCGTAGATGCCCATAGTCATCCCGATTGTGTATGGGGAGAAGCCTAGCCCTCCCAAGGCTACGGGTGTGGAGTACATCAGAGGTTGGAGAGCCATCGCACACATGTCCGTGAAAGCAAGAATAGCTAGGTTGATGAGCGAGATGACAACATTGGGGGTCAGGACAGATCGGACGGATGGTGGCTCGTGGGTTTGGGGTGGTGATGAGGATGTGAGCAAAGGGGTGTTTTCGTCACCAACTAGAATCGCGTCGGAAGCCCCAGAATCGCGTCGTGGCTCGGGGGTGGCTGGAGAATGTGTACGAGAGGACTTGGCTTTCCGACGTGCGACAATAGAAGGTAGGGTCTACGAAGAAATCAATTAAGCGACCCCGCTACACTTGTTAAAACGCACCTCGTTCAAAAAGAACCATCCTATAATAAAGCAGAGAGCAGCATACCCAGCTGCGGCGGCACAAGGGAGAAAATAAGCATGATCGACTAAGAACTGGGAGTTCCCGAAGACGCTCGGCCAGCGCGTAGCTGGGTTGGACAATGCACCACCAATGATTGGCCTACATAATGCGTTCTTCAGTCATGCGTCTCAAGCCAGACAACTTTGGGGTCGTACCCGAACGTTGACCCAGCCGACCAGATCAATGGTATCCACGCAAAAGCATCGGCTATATTTGTTTCGTCCGTTATCTGGAGTGGGTACCAGGTTTCAGTTGGGAAACTTGATTGAAAGGCAGAGGAGTCAGACCTCGGCCATTATATTCTTGGTCATGCCTTTCGAAGTTATTCGAACGCGTTCAACATCCAGTCAAGAGAGTTGGGAAAACAGAATGCACGCACCCATATTTCCATTGGACATTCCCTGGATAGATCTGCTCACCACCATGAGCCAATATCGGTTCGACAGGCCAAACGTGAGCATCGAAATCATCAAGCCAACCAACCCCATCAACATCACAGGCTTCCGACCAATCCTATCAGATAGTCGACCCCAGTGGATAACAGTCAAGCATTCCGTCAAGTAAAACACGGATTCCTAGCCGTTCATGGACCAGATTGAGGTGGTGATGAGCTAGGACGCGTGGTTCGAACTCGGAGAGACGTACGATGACACCCGCATAATATCCTGTCTTGCTCTCGTCGCCACCAGTAATCCCCGATTCACGAACATATTGGTTGATAAATGGATAGATGACGCTCGAGGAAATGGGTTCGGCGCCTTGCAGGAGGGAGGTTATAAAAAGCTGCCCAATCGGAAGGGGGGTCCGTTTTTTCTTTAGGTTTCGTTGGGGGTCTTCGACATCGTCTCTTACATCGTCGTCGTTATTCGTCGTAGCGACAGTCATGGAAGTGGAGGAAAGGTTATGGAAGTGGCGTTAAAGACGGGAGAAGGCATGAAAATTTATGATGGTATATAAGTACACGAGAAACATGGAACAGAGACCTGACCGTGAGTTCTCCAGAATTCCGCAGCGGTATCTTTAGTCAGGTATGTAACGAGTTGATTTTACCGATAGGATGCACTGGGGAAGTCCACATGGGCGATTCGGACATCTCTTCCTGATGGGATTCAGGACATGGCTAAAGAGGGCTTAGTAGGCAGGGTGATACCATGGTGAAAGAAAACGTAAAAAAAACGCGAAATTACATGCTCGCTACATGATGCAGAGGCGACATACGTATAGATGGACACATGAAGGCCGACGTATATATCAGAACGCGTAGGATTAATTAAAGAGATTCTGGGGAACCTTCAAGGAGGATGCTGGGGGAGGCGGAGACCAGATGAGCCTGAGATATCCAGTATCGGAGTTGATGGGACTACGATGGAACAGTCTCAACTGTCATGGATGAGAAAAAGACCCCCGTTCAAGACGGATATTATTGCTGCGCGTAAGGAATTGCTATGGAGTTCCGAGGCCTGAAAGGCTAAAACCACATGGATGAGGAGAAATGAGTCAAAAACATGGAATACAGCGACGTCCCGAGTTGTCACAATCCAGGCTAGAACTTGCGACATGAGCACATTTTAGCGTAGAGATCGTAGCGTCTGTGTTTGAGAGGCGATCGCACCGCGGGGTCGAGTCAGCAAAGAACTTTGACTGCCAAACCCTTCGGAGACTAGAGCCTATGCTTTCCTGGAGGAATAGTTTCAGAGGGGTGAGATTCTGATAAAGCATTCCATAAACTTACGAGAACAATCAAGCGCCAGGAAGTCAAGTCGACGTCCACAAGGGGAGCGTGACGGCACATTATACGTTGGTTTGGTCGGCTCAAGTATGAACAGAAGCGGGATACTGCGCCCTTGGAATTCAAGTTACAGCTACGGTCCAGTGTCGACCCATGCATGGTAAGTAGAAAGACCAGGCCCTAGACCGATCTTGTTGGGAGCAAAGCCAAACACGCCAGTCGCCGTAGTGGTAAGTGTGTGCACGAGTGGATCACATTAGCTCGCCTCCGTAAATCCTTTTCGAAGGTGTCGGTTGTGTTGGACTTGGCACTGGTCAGCTGAGGCATCGTGATCGCGACCGCGACGCGCTCCGTGGGAATGTTGTTAGAACATTTCGTTTTGCCCTCTCGCGGCTCGAGAGTCCCTCAACAGTCCCTTACTCTGCCACCATCTTCTGACTTGCCGCTGTGGGCCGTTGCCACGGCACGGCGTACGAGTCCTATCTGACCACCACTGTTCTTTGACTTACCATATGCAATACCCGCAAGGGAGGGAACTCTCAACCCGTTAGTTCGAACACGCCAGAAAGTGATGGCGCGACACCGAAGCCGGTGCCGCCTCCTGGGCAACTCCTGGGTCACCTTTCTCTGAAGAATACCCCCGAATACCCTCCAAGGATACGGTCTCATAGTCTGGATCAAAGACCGACTCAGTCGACGCAAGCAACACCAAGGGCGCTTTTTGGGCCGTGGCAAGATCATAAACCGAGTTCAACTTTGGCGTTGTCGACTTTGCACGCGTTACAACCGTCCGTGAAACCCTTTCTCATCCTCGCAAGGAAGGGTTACCGCCCTCCAACCCAAACAAGCCATTTGCACGGTACGCGAGGAGATACTTTGGGATTAACCTCTTGTGCCTGTCCGAGAGCTAGTTCAACCTGAATCCTCTTCTCCAGGCAAGCCTTCAAAAACGTTGGACAGAACTCTTCCACTCCACTCTTCAAACGTGCCACAATACGGGCACGTCTACCAACCAGGGTAAAGAAATTGTTCTAGGCTTTTCCCATGCGTGTGATCTTGTGTCGCTCGAGTTCGTAGAGTATCTTCGCCTTTGGGGAGGTGTCGACGAACTGGGCGATCGGGGTCAGGGTGAGGGTGCAGGGAACGCCTATTAGGTTTGGCCAATCCTGTATTAACTTGAAGACCTTGATGGTAGGGATTGTCTTCTTAGACGACAACCAATCACTGTATATCTTGAACTCACACTTATTGTTTCGGTCTTTTCGTCCTCAGCGAAGGCAACACTTGCCGATCCACTGGCGCTGAAGGAGAAATCCATCCCCTCGGACCCCTCCATGAACAATGCTGAAAAGCTGCTCTTAATCGCCTTGTCGTCCTGAATTCGAGTTCTTCTGGATGATGTTGGCTTAACTTGGCTACCAGGGTACCTCCCAGGCGATTTGCTGTTATGACATGGGTAGCGCCGAGGTTGGTGGACTGCGTTCCCTTTTGCTGGGCGACGATTTGGCCAATGTCGAGGACTCGAGACGCTTGCTCCTCCCGGCATGGTGTGCTTGCACTATAGATGTTACGTAGGCTTCAGTAGTCATGAATCCACACTTCAGCGCTCAGAATTGTAGCGAGAGCTGAGTAGATGTTGATTGAAATTCAGCGTGGAGAGTAAGCGGAATACTCACAAATGGAAAGAGTAGGCTGAAGGCCAATGATTTTACTATCTTATATGTGCAATGGGTGCGTACAACAGTGAGGATGACCTGTGATGATGAAGGTTAGGCGAGGGATAGGAGCGAAATAAAGGGAGCTTCAGGGAGGGGCGTGGGAAGAAGCACTTGAGCATGTCGGCGTGGGAATACCAGAGAGGCGTGACTTTTCAAAATCGAACAAATAAAGCGTAAACAAAAGGCCATCCAATCAGCGACGCGCGCTAGAGGCGATTGGCCAATCGGAGGGCAGACCGAGCTATCCCACGAAAATGCTACTGCCAAGAGAAACTCCGTTTCCTACAAACGAGTCTTCGTTTCACTCTGGACTCGTAATTCTTCAACTCTCAATGGTGTCAACATTCAGTCTCTGAGATATTGGTGAGTGATAACGCTCTCTTCAGGAATCTCTCAGATGCTCAAGCGCAATCCGTTTTAGTGTCAAACCTTACCTTAGTTGCTCGAAATGTCATGGGAAGTTCTCCCAAAGACGCACAGGAATAAGTGCTGCGAGTCTCGTCTACTCGACGGTCTTTGAAGATCTGATCCCCCATATTCGGGGATGTCACCCGCTTTCGTCGACTATCCCAAATTCAGTACCCTCGAGTTGCCTTTGCTTGCCGCCCAACACAGATCATTTTTTTAACTTGGTCTTTGCGTTCGGCACCCCGTTGCTCGCTTCGGGCTAACCTTCTCGGATAATTCTGCCATGTTTATATGTTGTATCCCACAAGAATGCCATCTTGTGATCCATCGACTCGCGACCACCCCATCATGGGAACGCTCTCGGGGCATAAAGTCACTCGAACTATCAAATGTTATCCTCGAAATCCCTTCGTCTCCATGAAGCTCCTCGCCTCGCTTTTTGTAATCTACATGTGTGTCTTTGCTGCAGCTCAGACGCCTGCGCCAGTCATTGATGTCGGTAACGCAAAATACCAAGGAGTCACAGATACCACCACAAACATATCCAGTTACCTCGGTATTCGCTATGCTGCTTCGCCCTCGGGAAACTTGAGGTGGCGTGCACCGACCAGCCCTCCTGTACTCTCTGGAATTCAGCAAGCGGTCACCCAACCTCGCAGTTGCTTTCAGGCTGGAAACGGCGTCTCTCCTACGAACCCTCTACCACAACCAGGCTTAGCGGCGCGTCAAGCTACCGCTGATCCCGAGGATTGCTTATTTCTCAAGTATAATTCCATTTCACTCCTCAAAGTCGAAGCCACTAACTCTCAGTCTCTTAATATAGCGTGTTTTTCCCTGGGAACCAAGTTCCCACTACTAAGCTCCCAGTGGTTTTCTGGATCCACGGTGGTGGGTATGTAGGCTTCGACTCGCAGCTTTGGTTCTGGCTAATCCACTCTCAAGATACATTGCGGGAAGCGCAGCATCTTTTGACGGAGGTAATTTAATCCGTGAAGCTGGCAATGGTGTAGTTGCCGTTGTCATCCAATACCGTCTCGGAGTACTCGGTACGTTGCGCTGAATCCGCTTTGCGGAGTGACGTTCGCGCGTCTAATTTTAGATTTCCCAAAGGCTTCCTTCCCGGTTCAGAAGTGAAAGCTGACGGCAAACTGAACGCGGGCTTACGTGAGTTCTCATGTCGCCGTGCTGATCTCCCTTGACCTGAGGCCTCTTCCTTCCCCTAGTTGATCAAGACTTTGCTCTCAAATGGGTACAAAAACACGTAAGATGAACTTGGTGCTCTTAACTTCGCCTTCATGTCTCTCTCCTGCTCAGATCAGCAAATTTGGTGGTGACCCCAATCGCGTTACTATCTGGGGAGAGTCAGCTGGTTCTCGCCTTTCCCATCCACTCTTCTATTTCGCGCCTCATGTTATTTTAACAGGCGCAGGCTCCGTTCTGCAACATGTCGTTGCTCGGAATGGAAGAACAAATCCACCGCTGTTCAGTGCGGCCATGACTAGCTCAACGTTTCTCCCTTCTCAATACCTATTCAATGACACCATTCCGGAGGTGCGATTTCAGTATCCCAACACCTTCCATCTTTTTTTCGCAGCTAACATCTCCCCTTGTAGTTTCTTTTCAGTCAAGTGGTTTCACAAACCGGGTAAATCTCTTGGCTCGCACCTGGTGTTTCGTAACTCACGCCATCAATCAAGTTGCTCCGGAACGTCGAATGCTCTCGCATGTTTGAGACAAACGGATGCGTCGGCCCTACAGACAATCAACGCGAACATCAACCGGGCTGGATTCTTTGGGACTTTCGTCCTTGTCCCAGTTGTCGATGGTGAATTTATCATGCAGCGTCCTACCGAGGCTCTTCGAAAACGACAAGTCAACGGGGTGAGTAGGTCTTCTCAAGAGTTTTCATTGATACACCCAATGATCGCTCTCATTCAGCGTGCACTCCTTGCTGTCACTAACTCACATGAAGGCAACGTTTTCGTGGATCAAAGCACAGCTCCCACCGTTATGGCAGCTGACTACGCGAGTAGATTGTTCCCTGGCGTTGGCGTGGACCAAGCCTCTACCATAACTAGGCTTTACGCTGACGTCGGCTCGCCAATCGACCAGGCCAATGCGATCATGTCTGAAGGTGAATATTCTCCTCGATTTCCCATTCTCACGTCTGATCCTCACGGACTTAGCTATCTTCCTCTGTCCTTCATACGCCATGCTACGCGCATTCCCTGGTAGATCGTTCAAGGTACGGCTCTGATATCCAGTCCCCCATGTTTTCTTATTCGGTCCATCAGGGTGAATTTGCCGTTCCGCAAGGCCTGCATGGACAGGATGTCGCATTTTATTTCCCAAGGTAAACCTTGCTTCTTGCTTTTCCCCAACATTTGTTGACAAACGAGGGTCGCAGCTCGGGCACCGTCAGCTTCAATAACCCCGCCTTTATTGCCTCCTTCTCCCAAGCCTTCTTAGGATTTGCCAGGTCTCTCGATCCCAATAACAAGTTTTCCACGACCAACATCACTCCGACGTGGTCACGCTTTATACTAGGAAATACTGAAATGGTTTTCAACCGTACGGCAAGTGCACAACCTGATATTCATGCCATCACGACGGACGATGCATTGCTTCAGCGGTGCGCGTAAGTATCTAATTCATTGCCCGATCATGATCGCGTTGTATTGATTCGAACATAGATTCTGGGAGAGCATTTCCGAGCTTACTGCGCAATGAGTAGCGGACAAGTTGGTTTATTCAAGTAGCTCTGCTATGCTATTACTGTTCCCCACGTTAGCAACACCGCATATCGCGAGGAAACCTTTGACTTCGTATTAACATTGGAGGGCAGTTGAACTGGATTCTGCGAGTTGATTCCCACATATAACAAGGCCTCACCAATCGCAACCGGAAAAGTATAAGGAGTCGGACGAGGGTTCTTCAACGCTAAACCAGGTCTCATCCTCTTCTTCGTCAAGAAGTTGTATCTGCCGCGTCGCGTTATAGACACACGCCTGACTCCAGGAATTCAAGCTTGGCTTACCTCTGGTTTATTCGGGACAAACTGAACGTATACCTTCCCCTTAATCGTATCAGGCAAAGGCTTTGGGAATTTCCACTTGATAGTAGGTCTGGCTGACGAAGATGGGGCAGGAACAACAAGATGATATTCGAGCTCGACTGTCTTTTGACCGGAGAGGCCATCAATGCTGGTATTTGCGAGGCCGAGGAGATGTGTTTTCAGACGCTCCAAAAAGGCATAGCCCTTGTCAGAGCCTTTGTGAATGGCGGAGATCGTGACTTGGAGAACGACAACGGTGATTGTCCTATCATCGAAGCGAACGTAGAATCCATCCAAGAATGGGAAAATACATTGTGTAGGAAGATATAGCCTAGAAGGGTCGAGGGACAAATGCGAAAACAGAGTTGGGTCGAATCTAGCAGTCTTCAGGGCCGATCTCGGGGAGGTAGGAGGGATAGGGGTCGAGGGGTCGAGAACCCAAATAGTGTCGTCCAGTGAGGAAGCTTCACATGGAATGGGAAGGTTGATAGTGCCTTCCGTGGTGCACAGAGTGCAGATGTATGAAAGTTCAAACCCCAACTTCCAAAGTAAAGGGGCTTCAAGGTGTTGATGGCACAGGGAAAGGAGTTTCTGTGCGTCGCCAGGACGGGCTGGGACAAGCCTCTGCAAGACGGCTGATTGGATATAGGTGGATTTCAAGTCCACAACAACTTGGTGGAGGCTGACTTGAGAGCGGTTTATTGACAGTAAATCATAGGAAGTATCATCCGATGTGTTGTCGAGGGTATGCACGGTGGTTAATTTGTGCGTGAAGGTGTCTATTGTCAACCCGGCGAGGGCTCCACAAAGGTGTACGTGGTTGAGATTGCTGCCCAAGACGGCATGGCGCAGATCCCGAGGAGCCGTACCCCACATGCGAATCATTCCATCAACGGCCGAAGGATTATACGAAGTCAAAGAACATGATGCGAGCCTCGGGTGGATTATGAAGTATGGCTCTGGTTGGGGGGACAGGCAGAACTCACATAGATACCAGTTCATATCTTGTCCATTTTGCAACGTGTATTGCTCTGCCATTTAACTCTGTCGCCAATTGGTGGTAATTTGCGGTAAGATTGGCTGCTTCTATGATGAGCATTTCGGAGCGAGCCAATACCTGGGGAGGGTCCTGGTTTAGGAGAACCCAAGTGGAAGGTGGTATGTGCTCGGTGTCGTGGGCCGATAGAGTCTGTGGGAGAATGCATTGCACACCCCCTTCCGAAAAATAGTACAAAATTCCGGAGAAAGGAGAAAAGAGGACGGGCTCCCCGAGGAGGAGTCGATCGACAAGCAAGTAGAAAAGACTGTAAAACTTGCCGCTTCCTGGTTGGCCGTTAAGAAGGACAAAGCGACATGAAGGGTCATGCGTTTGGATACGAAGGATATGTTCTCGAATGTGGAGATGGTGTTGCCGTATGAAGATTCGTCCACGGCTGAACGGGAGAAATTTGGGGTGGAGCTCCATACTCTGACCGGCGACGAGCAGAGTTCCTTGGGCTCCCTTGCCCCAGAATCTTTCCTTGACTTCGTCATATGGAGCATCCAGGACATCCGACCACCCAGTAGCAGGGGGCAACATGATTGTTGTGGTCTGGTTCAAGAGGGTGTCCTTTCCAAATCCGTCCATTTCAAATTCCTGTGGTATGCACCGTCTTCTACAAACTCACTAGGAAAACGCGGGTAAACGCTTTTGTTGATATGATACCGCGGATCACCGAGCTCGCTGAGGCCTTGGCGCGAACGGTCAATTTAATACGTTTGCGGCCGAGAAGAGTGGTGTAAACCGTTCCTTAGAAGAGTCGGTTAGAGAGGGGGAGGACTACAGAGATCAACGTCCAGACAAATTGTTCGCTCGCCACAATGCACGAATGACGACGCCCAGGAAGGAGTTGCAATGATGATACTATCATCGCTTAGATGGATAAGATGAAAAAGGAACGTGGCCATGAGTCTACGCTGGTATTCGAAAGGCGAAGACTTTTCTTCAATATTTTGTAAACGGTCAGCGGTTGCAGCTGAGATTATGTTGAAAATTATGGTACAGTGTGTGATGCATCATAAGACGTAGCTAGAGCCTTTGACGCTTATTTGGACTGTCCGCGGTGTGTCGGCCTTTGACGCAGCCTGGTTCAGTCCCATCGTTATCGCAGCAGCTCCAATTGAAATTTTCGGGGAATTCGCGTCGGTTGCTTTTAGTGTCCATTGGCCCATGACAGTCCTCATCCCAATCTTCGAATGCCTCATAGTTGCATTCAAGTTCACCTATGGACATACGAATTCAGGTGACACACTGGGCGTCAAAGAGAACGGGCTTACCAGGATGAAAGCAGCACTCGTCATCTTCCCTTCGTTCAGACGTATCAAACTCTTCGTCACAGTTATCGCATATCTCGTAACGGGGGATGACTTTTAAAGGTCCCCGCTTCCGAGTGACTAGATGTTTTGCGGCCGCCTTTTCAATATCGGGACTGCTATCCACAAGTAACGCGACGACTTCGCGTAGTCGAGCCTCTGGGGTACAGGCAATAGCCACATGCAGCTGTTTACGCGTCTCTTCGTCGATCACGCCTTCTTCATCTTCTAGTTCAGATTCCGCAGCCGAAGTGGCGCTGTCACTGACTTCGTCGTCATCCTCTGAATCAGACAAAGTTAAATCGATGACCTCAGCCGCGTCAATAGACATGATTATCTATGTCAAGTACAAAAATTAGCGAGCGGATAGTAACATTGTTGAAGGGGGTGGGTGCTTACATTGGATGGGTGAAGTCAACCTTGTCGCGTGGGAAACTTTTGGACGCGTCTGTGGCCTGCCAGTCTTTGACGTAAGCTTGACGTTTACCTCCTCAATCACCTACGGAAGGTGCATTCTGTGCTCGACACTTCTGAAATGTACAGGACAATAATGTGCTCGTAGAGACTCGTGTCAACTACCCTCGTCGAGCCACTCTGACGAGATGAAGATAGCTAGTGCGACGAACTTTGTGAAGATTGGGTACCCGTTCGACCGCTTGCCGACCTCGGACGGGACGCTTACCGCCTATCAATCCCTCATTTATGTCCAGAGCTCTCAGAAGATGACGCGCCGACCAGAAAACGGCCCGAGGCTCAATCAGAGGAATGCACTTCGGACTCGGATATGCAATAATCCCAAGAGAACTACAGAGTCTCAGCGTGTTCAGCTGAATGACAGGGTCCGTTACGACCTTCTCAACTCGCAATCGAGGCTTGCAATCCTTCCCGTCAGTCTCCTCTGGTCATCTCGGCTTATTATGCGCTTCACTCAAGGCGCAAGTGGTCTGCCTCTCACAACGCACCTCGTTGAATCTCTGCTCGATCGACGTCTTCCCAGCCACAGTCATGTTCTTTGTTGATCACCTTTGTCACTGCATAAAACTCCGGGGGTTGCCCTCTAATCCTAGCTATTTTCTGTAACCCGAATGTGCGCTAGACGTTCTGCCTTCTTGCGCCGAGTTTCAATACGGACTCCACCTGAACATCGGGTGTTCCTCGTCCAGATTCGACAAAAAGCAGCGTAGTTGGCCACCGCAGACTTTCACAGGAAAATGCGAGGCTCTCCTCGACAAAGACAAACAAAGGGCCAATCAATTTATCCTTTACATTCAAGCTGGTCATACAGGTGATCGCCAGTGTTCGACGTCAGCAGTACCTATGTTAATACATGCAAACAGGGCTTCGACCTTAGAGAGCCAACTACTTCGTCTGTGATACCCGGCTGTCAAACGTTCCCGCTCCATGAAGTGTGTATTTTAGGCGTGGAAGGACGGTCTCGGTTCCCGTTCCCAGAGCCTGGATAATATATTCGCTCAGTCTGTGCGACATTCTAGCATATTCCTCCAATCCTTCATGATCAATTCATGCGACTGCCGCCGAAATCGTCCACTCCAACTATGTTCGTCGTTCCTGTGTCTCACCGTCGTAGGATCAATTATGGCCATCCACGTCGACTTCAGTGTCTTGAACGGCGTTCTCATGAGGCCCCAACGGCCGCGTGAACCCGTCACCGGCTGGGAACAGCGCTCGTTGTCATTTGCGCTCAGCGCTCAATGTTTGCCTCTCAAGAGCTCGTCCCCTAAACCACATTCTGCCCCTTGCCCTTACCCCTGCCTGTTTCACCGTGCCCTTGACTCTGCCACCACCATACTCGCCGCTCGATCTGGCCTTCCAGCGAAAACCAGCACAGTATTTTTGATCCGTGCTTTGATGTTCTCCCGTTGATACATCAGAAGAAGAGAACCAAACAGCTTCGCCTGCCCCTTTCAAGTTATGTTTTGGCTTCCTCTCACCGCTGTCGATATCAAATCACACACACACATCGCATATCACAAAATAATCGAGTGGATGTACTTTGATAGTCTCGTCGATGGGTTACTCGGAGTCGATTACACATTGATGGCGTTATGCACCTCCACTGTCCAGCGGGAAACCCACTCATTCTAGGGTGTTCTTGGCACAGTTTTGCCTCCTCCTTTTCACCTCTTTTTACTGCGTGTGTGAGCTCACAAGCGGTCCCTGAAGCCAGATGTCAACTCAAGTCAACGTCTCCCGTCCTTGAGGTCGACCGCACTTCCTTTCCCAGACCCTCCTCCTATCTATATCAAATCGCCTGATGCAGATGGACCATCGGGTAGAGTTCACCTCTCTGATGCCACCGTTTTAGCACATCACGGCCTCCCCTCTCACCATGAAACATCCGGACCAGAATACTCGGAACACGAAGCCGTTGTGGCTCGGTGCTCCTGGTCAATCCACTTGAATCCCTTCCCCTCGTTTGCGCCGTCACTTGGACTCAATCGCTTGTATTCTCATCATCATACAAATAGTCCATCGGGGCAACCTGAAACTTCGAGAAATGATACATGCGTCTCCCTCTCAAGATACTTCTTGGAAACCGCTCAAATCACAATTACTCCTTTCGGTTTCGACTGACGGATTTAGCGTCGTATTCAATGACCAGCAAGGACTAGGGTCCCACTGTGTACCAACCAATGAACCTTCGATGCGTCGCGTTAGTATCCGTTACCCCCCCGCGATCGGCGGTGTATAATGAAGGGTTACCTCCATGAAGCATCGAGGAGGCGTTTTGCAAACTCAAATGAGTCTTAGAGCTATTACCCTTAGGCTCAAGCCCAAGCCCTCAACGTCCGACGATCATGCAACCTCCAACGCGGAGTAACCTCAATCTCCAGCGTGCTATCAGTCCTATTCCGGTACGATATCTCCGAAAAACATACGGTGTATCATGTCAATCCCACTCCATTCCTGACAAGATCATGGCGACAAGAAGCAGCATATGGTCGTCAAGAGCCAATATCCACGTCCGAGGACTTGGAGGCTTTCAACATTGTCAACGCAGCGAGACTGTACGGGACCTGTTTTGATATCATCCTAATGATGATGCTAGCTGAATGCACGGAAAGCATATAATCCATACGCCCATACGCCCATAAACCCATACGAACCCATGGCCCCTCCGAGCTGCTTTGACCTTCCACATCACCGGGCCACATCATAGAATCATGATCCCAAAACCGAAACTCAAGTGCAAGTATTCTGATCATCACCTTCTTGATAGCATCAGATTTTGACCTTCTGACGCACCGGAGGAAGCACCTAGCCTTCTCCGTGGCGGGGATGCGATCCATGTTATCCCAAATGCTCAATTCTCACTGATTTCGAGCGGGTTTCGCAGCCAAGCTCGGTGGTCCCACAAGTGACCCCGCGTTGATACCTCAGTTCCACTCCAATACGCCCGTCCACACTCGGGCATGCTAGGTATAGATATATTCTCCGAACGGACGGTATGTATGATATAGATGATAGTCAGCAGGAAGAATCTTGAGATGATATCTGGTATGATCGTATCCGAGTCTTGAGCGGTTACCTGATGTCTCTGATGAACTTGGGTAACGACGAGGAATGTATTCGCCCAAATTTGGTACGGGTATGAATGTTCTTTGTATTGGTATTGGTATTCGCGATAGTAAGATAGGTATAGATTGAACGTGTTGTGTAAGCAATAGCGAGTAAGGGTGGCTAGTGTACGTGTGTTGTAGGTATTTCGATGCATGGAATGGTGCGGTAGAGAATAAGTTAACAACAAGATATGGATGGAATGCAGAGATCGGTTCCGATATAGATATAGATGGGAAGAGGGTAAATTGGAACGGAT
This sequence comes from Pleurotus salmoneostramineus, assembly GCA_002583695.1. Lineage (NCBI taxonomy): Eukaryota > Fungi > Basidiomycota > Agaricomycetes > Agaricales > Pleurotaceae > Pleurotus > Pleurotus salmoneostramineus. Next base: position 54,306 of record BEWF01000129.1, read on the forward strand.
AGCATTGGTACAACAGAAAAAGATTCGGTCAAACAACAATTGAAGGCACATACAGAGCACAAACACGGAAACAAAAGAAGTCAAGGAGGTGGATATCATCCATGCAAGGACGATAACGAGGCAAAGGAATGAAGGGGTTGAAGGATAAAAACAAACGTGAAAGGCCAACACAAAAAGGGAAAGGAAGAGGACGTTCAACGCAAGTGCTAGAAGTAGAACAAAAGGCGACGGGCGCGCGGCTAGAAGAACAAAACGTCACTACAAGTAGACTAAAAACCAATCCAAAAGGTGACAGTCGCGTCTTTTCGCTTTCGCTTGGGCTAGGGCTGGGGAGAGGGCGTCTGACTAGCTTGAAAGAAGTCGACGAATCGGGAAACAAGAGATTTCGGTTGAATTGTTGTTATGTAGATTTCGTGGGGTGTCGCAGGTAAGGTGAGATGATGAAGGGGCGAGTGGCCAACCCTGAATGATAGACGGCGAAAGCGAAAAGACAATGACGTTGCCTCTTGTATGTTGAAAGGGAAGAACACAACAAAGGGCGAACATAGGAACGGAATGGAAGTGAAAAGAGTGAAGAGTAAAGGAGAAACAAAAAGTAAGGTAGCCTGAAATCCCGAAAAACAATTATCCCAATTGATTGTTACAATAAACACTGGCTCCGTATGCTTGAGCTAGCGTTGGTCGGAAGACGGACGAATAAGGGGCGTCGCTTGGAGCGAACAGGTGGATGGATGGGGAATGCGGGGATGAGAGAAGGGGTTTGTCGTCCGACCGAAAAGGCGTCCGAGCCACGCAACGTTGGAAAGAATATAGTTGCGGCCTGGCGCTGGTATGGTGGCACGCATGTGTGCTGATGAAAGGGGTAGAAGCGGCGGTAGCATAGAATTTAGAAGTCCTGAGGGGGAAAGCTTGGATGTCTTCATAGCTTATCGTCAACACTCCTCTCGGCGCTGGGCTTCATTCACCAAGGTATTGGGGGCGGCATTAACTTTGCTTGCCTACGCCGAAATCATCTCCCAGTCGTCTTGGAACTCTGGAACTGTTCGAGGCGAGGCGGTTAGGAACGAGCCTACGTCAATTGTAGGTTTAGACTTACGGAGAGGTCGTTGCAGGTCCTCCATTTCAACTGACGTGAGGGGCTCAATTTCACCGTCGATTTCCAAGTCAAGCTCATCTTCCATCGCTTCCTCGAGCATTTCGTCATCGCAGGTATCCTGCATTGCAACGAGGCGTTCGAGTTCCCGTGTTGCCGAGAGCAGTTGGACAGCCTTGCGGGCACCGATGGTCAAGATCTTCTGACCTTCGGGGGTTTGTCTCATTGAGTGGCGAACAGCGATGCGGTGCCAGTCAGCATCGGTCTTGGAACGCTTGTTCCGTCTCCTCGTCGGGAGACGACTGTTCGGAGCGAAGGAGAGCGGGGAGGTGCGAATGGGGGTGCGTTCGGCGAGCTTGAGATCAGAGAGCGATGAGTCAACTGCGGACTCGGTGACTTGGGCTCTCGGTGGCTCGGGGATGACGGGTTTGCGGGTTGAAGTGGGTGGTGATGGGTTCTTGACGTACGGAAGCTTCACAGTGGTGGGCTCGTTGGAAGGGGGGTTGGGGAAGAGGAGCTGAAGGGAAGCTCCGATGGATAGAGTGATCTCCAACTCAGCTTCGATACTCAGATGTGACTTCGGCTGCCAGACCCTCAACAACGCTCTGCGCCTGTCGCATTGCTCCTTCTCGAACTGTAGCGTGCGGTTATAGGGAAGTGATGGCTTGCTTGGTAGGGTGACAACTGGAGGGGCCGGAATGTTGTCGAAAGACAAGAACGACTCCGTACGGCGGAGAGGCGATGCGTTCATGACGGTCACTGCGGTTGTTGCGGAGGTCTTTGCTGCTTTGAGAGGCCTTGGGTTGGAAGGGAGGATGGGGGCGGCCGATGCTGAGCAGTAGAAGGAGGAGGTACGTTTGCGCAGCGAGGACGGGGGAGTGGGAGGGAGGAGGACGGACATGGGTCGCAGGGGGGTTTTGATAGATGGGGGGAGACAAGGGGTTAAGTAGGAGGTGGGTGAGGTCTATAAACAAAGAGGCTTGGGTGTTTAGTGTCAAGTTGTGGCGTCTTGCATTGAAATGGAAATGGCTGAATCCGTGCCTCCCCCTTCGATCGCTTGCTGAGATAATACTCAGGGTAGTCGGGCCTTCCCAGAGTGGCGATGTTATCCAGATCCCAAACATTCCCCTTCCGGTCAATGCACCATGGCCACACACCGTGTGGTCTTTCCATTGATCTCATCCACACGCCCCCAGCCTCTGAAAGGCCACTTCAGCAACAACCCCCAGCGTATCCAAAACATCGACTCACCTCCTTCATAAACATCCATCAAGCGCCGCTTTCTTGCCTCTCCAATATCGGAGACTTTAGACCTGCTTCAGCTGATTTCACAAGTCTCAAACGCTTGCTTGTGGCATCCAATATCATCCCAATATTATGGACGGATGGACGTATCACCAATGATCATCAGGGTTCTCTGATGAAAACACATCGTTTTTGGAGTTCGTGCCTGATCCCATCGACTATCGTCCACAGGCACGTATCCATGGGCGGATACGTCCAGCTCTCCCCTTCAAAATCACCATCCTTCAACGGAAGCTCTGGATCAGAAACACAAGCCTTGGTCATAGACTTCACCTTTTGAGAGCGCTGACGGACGTACCTATTGATAGCAGGAAGGGTTCGATGGAGTAGATGTCATCGTTTCCTTCGTAACGTTAACCCTATCCATTATTGAACTCCGGCGTAGGTCGATTCCGTGCATCCTATAAAGATAACATCAGCCGCTTGAAATGCAAGTTGCGATGAAAGAAGCCGCACACAGCAGCGGCTACAACGCACCACTGTTCGGGAGACATAAGCTGTATTGCCCTCTGTCTACAAATTAATCCGTTCACATTCCGCATCATCCAAGCACATCGACTGTGTGGATAGAATACGTAGATTCCGTATCTCTACCTCAACAACATTCGCAAACACTGCGCATGCATCAACGGGAACATTCAACAGCATGGCACGCATGCTTGAATGACTCGGCCACGCTTTTGTGCCAAAGTGCCCGAATCGAGCAAATCCTGGGAGAGAGGTGCGATGGCTCGAACGCAGGCGTCCATCGTGGACATTGAACGCTTTGGCGTTCCCGTGATCAGCCTCGCGGAAAGAGCTCGTGGAACTTTCCGATGGTATGATAGAGATGGCTGTGCGCGCCGTCGTTGCCATAACGGGACAACTGCCGTCGAAGTGACATTGCGCCTGTACATGTCCGTTGGACCATCTAGAAACGATAGTCAATCACCAATGCCTCGGTTTAAGATAACGCACAGCACAGCACGGCGCATCACGCACAAGTCATACCAGAATCAGTGCGCTGATAATAATAACATCTAATTCCCAAGGTACTCATGAGCGGCCATCTCTATAAGCATCTAAAAGCGAATAGAACCCACCACTCTTGGTTTCCTCAGTCTCGCAAGCTGTAGGTTTCCTGTTATCGACGAGTTCGTCGTTGCTATCTTGCTTGGAGTCAATCAGGCGTAGAGTCACACATAGCCCATTCCCGGGGGTACGTAGGAGCTGTAAGTCATTGACAGTAAACACGGAATGTGGCGCACAGCTCCGAGTCAAGAAAGCAGTCACTACCACAGAACACCACAAACATGCTGTCGGTTATAGGCGCCGTGCCAGAGCACTTCACCTACGCAGTATGGTTATATGCAAGCATGTGCGTAGACGTGTGCTGTTCAGCTAGTAAACAGGCATGATTCCACTCAGACAGTGGTACACATTGTTGGGCCAAGCCTGTGAAACGACCCACTTCAACACGAGTACACCATGATATCCAGTAATTCATGATACGTACCTTGAATCGCACTATAAAAAGGCTGGAACTCTGAGGCTGGAAAAGAGCCATCTTCTCCTCGAATCAGCGTTTAGCACAGCATGACCTCAACTCGAGTTCTCATCTGTAACACATTAGGTTTTTTCAGTCGTGACGGGGGCGGCGGCGGATGAAACCAACGACGATGTTTTTATCGAAAAAGAAAGGAAGGAACATTAAAAAACGGAGGCTACCGGCGAAAGTGCCTTGATTGTAGATGATCGATGACGCTAAAGAAAACGGTGACGATGTCGGGTTCGAGGGCGACAAGCAAGATTCCAGGAACGGAGGCTTTTCAAATTCAGCGGCACGTTTCCTTGCGAAAAGGAGGAGCCCCTGTGTACGTTAAGAAACAACTCAATGTGGGGACTTTGAAAGCACATCTACAGCACAGTTGATAGCTAGATACATCGGACGAAGGCATTACAGCTTAATCAAGCTCTTCAAGGCTGATGTATCCAAGTCAGTCAGGCCAATCTCAGCTTTACGCTGAAAATACACTTACCTATCGTCCCTCGCCATCTTGATTGGAGCTCCAACAGGACGCCCATGGAACCAAGGGGACTTCCATCCTGAAGGAGGGAGAACCCGATCTTTAAAGCTGCAAACGTCGTTCGTGGTCAGTTACTTCGGAAAAGATGGAAAGGAGAGCACAATGATCACGAACATCACAGGCTCTCTAACTTCAAGCTCGTCAGAGTCAAAATTCCTTGCAACAACTGGGCCAGGGCCTGGGCTTGGCATTCCGGGGATTCCGATTGGAATGCGCATGCGCCAGTGGCGGTGGTGGGACTCGTGACCGGGTGGGGGCCTAAATGATGAATGAAAGGTAAAGAATGGTAACGGGGAGGATGGAAAGTGGTTTAAAAGCGCACGGCATAATAGGTTCCCTGGCTTCAATCTCAGCATCCTCAAGCTCAGCCCGTTTTTGAGAGTCGAGCTTGGGGAACTTGATTGACTGCCCGACCGGTTTGCCTTTCCACCAAGGAGACATCCATCCAACGGGAGGCGCGTCTACACCCGGGATAGGTAGCCTTAGGAGAAGCGAAGACCTGATCAGTGACTGGGCACGATTCTTGGTAAAGGTCAACCTCACCTAGGCCTAGGTTCGCGTGCTATCATCATCTTCCGCACTGAAGGCTTGTTGACTATGGGAAGCGTCCTTTCCTTGTCTTCAGTGACTCTGTGATTCTTGCCATTCCAGATGTCAGTGTCAAGATTGAAAGGGCGAGGGCTGTATACTTGTTAGATGAAGTTCTATCAAGGCGACCGCCTATCTTACATCATGGGCTCTCTTGCTTCGATATCCTCGTGATCAATCTCCCTCAAGTTCAATTTCTTCTTGAGCCTCTCGCCTAGCAGGGACGGAACTCCGGAAGGGTGGCTAAGAATCGAAGACGAGATGAAGTTGAGAGGTCATACAGTTGTTAAAAGAACTCACAAGAAATCCCTAGTCTCGATATTTCTGTAGTCCTCATTGTGGATCTCCCTCCCCCATTTCAAGAAACGAAGGTGAGATTTGGGATGTGGATGCCAATTGAAAGGTTCATCAGGTTGCATTCTGCGCGGTAGGGGTCAATGTCTGTTCAATGGAACGAGGGGTTAGCGCACATCATGGGCTCCCTTGATTCGATTTCCTGGTCCTCCTCACGCGCTATTCCTGCAAGGATGGGCTGGTGGAAGCGGTTCTTCCAGTCAAACTTGAAGCCTCCTGGAGGAGGACTAGAATCACCCCAGCGAGTCAACGATCATGTGCGTTTTGGGGAAATAAGGTAGAAAAAGGCTCACAGCATTGGCTCCCTGGCTTCGAGAAACTCGACGTCACTGCTACTATCAGCATGTCCGTTAAGAGGGACTGCTAGGGCAGTAGCAGAAAGAGTTGCAGTGATGATTATTGCCTTGGAGTTGACCATCTTGAGAAGAGATTTTGTAGGTCGTTAGGTGTCGTTGATCTGCAGCGAGTGGAAAGGAATAGAATGGCTTCGATGACCAGCACCGAAGAAAGAGAGAGCGCAGCTAATGAATCAAGGTTTCCATGAATGCCTTTTATACGGACCATACGGGATCATGAGTCACTTCTTAGCTCAGAGGGCTGATGACGCCGTGAAACATTGTGTTGCTGGAGATTCGGTGTTGCTTGACGGCAGCGTGAGCTATACGACGACGACGGGATATGGCGCCGTGGCTAATGTTGGATCAGAAAAGTGACCTGAAGCTTCAGAGGGTCTTCAATGATGGTTGCAAGATTTCGGAGGTCCGGACGAGTTCAAACTAAACAACCGGGGACAACAAGGGTGGTTATGCGCAACTCGTTTCAGTATACCTCGTCCGTCGAGCACGTAGTAGAGGGTACTGTCGTCCCCCTCCGAGCTACAAGGACTATAGTATTTGTCCTGGCAAGTGAATGATCGAGTATTAGGGAACCTAGTGTCGAAAAAGATCTCATCACCAGCCTAGGTAAGCGTAACTCGTTTTCAGTTGTCCGTCGAGTACGTAAGTGGTAGGGAACGCCCCCTCCGAGCTTCAAGTATTGTCGTCCCAGAACTGGGCAGGCTTTGGAAAACGAGGAGACCTCAAAACATTTGTGGCATCATCATGTGCAGGATGAAACCTTGCACCAGGTTTGATAGAGAGGCACTTGATCTTATCTCTTAGATCTTATCTCTGCTCGCCCAACTTTTATCCGACCTGCCGACTTCCTTCTAACTCAAGAGGAGGTAAACCTCCCCGTCATCTAAATGCATCATCTTATCCATACTGCTTCCGTCGCCTGCAATAGAAGTTTCAATCGCGCTGTCAAGAACATGCTCTACTGAATAAGTCTGATCTTCTATTGTTTCCTACTTCAATAATTGTTCGCGCAGCCGTAGCTTCAACCATGTCTCAGCACTCCCGCCACTCTAGCTGAGACCGTGAAGGCCAATACACCAGCGTCCCAAAATGCACACTTGGCTCAGGAGCATTGTCTTCGGCGTCATCCATCTCCAAAGTTTGGTGTCTATGATTTACGATGTATCTCATTGACCCATGGCAAGTGGCTCGCTAGTGGCAGCGCCCTTATAAATTCACCCATCGAAGGCGTGTCTCCTCATCCTCAAGCCTATAAACCCTGCAAACCCTCCAACCTTCTCATTTATCAATCATGCGCCTTTTCGTGTTGCCCAACGGTTCTACTCGCGGCCGAACCCTCGGAGCCGCATCTGAAACCACCGCGGGACTACGTCGAAGAGAAATTCCTCTCGAAATTCTCGTCGAAATCCTTTCCATGGCACACGATCACGTCAAAGCCAAGTCTGGACAGCAACTCTGCATCCCAGAAGCCCAAGATCTCCAAAGGCTCAGTCTTGTATGCAAAGGCTGGTATAACGCTGTCTCTTCCACCCCTTCTTTCTGGAGGACTTTCGCGAAGGGGGCTGACCCCAATGTGCTCGCTGCACATCTTTCTCACACCGCGAACACCACGATGAAGTTCATCCGATTCGACTTGACTTGTCAGCCACTACCGCCAGCTTCGCTGAATCTCATTCTATCTCAACTTCATCGACTCGAGGCCTTCCGCTTAGCTGTACCGGCGTCTGACCTGCCTTTACTCTTCTCCAACTTGTCTCACGATGCCCCCAACATGACCGACCTCATGCTGTTTTTACTTGATGGCAGGGGTGCCAAACCTTTTTCTTTGCCTGATTCCCTGTTCAATGGCAGATGTCCCCCTCTCCTTACACAACTTAGGCTTAGTGGATTCCGAATCTCTTGGACCTCCCCCCTCCTCTCTTCCAGTTTAACTCATCTTTACCTTGGCTCTCAGTCTCCTTTCGAGTCTTGTGAAGAATTCTGCGAAGTCGTTGAGCGGTTGCAGAATATCCAAGATCTCACCCTTCACGAATGTCTGCCTTTCCCTACCAGCGCTTCCACCTCAAAGGTCCAACTCCCCCATCTCGCCCGTCTGTCCTTACACGGCGATGTTGACAGTCTCACCGGGACGCTCAAATGCCTCTCCGCTCAGCTCCTTTACCTCGAGATTACTAGTGACGTGACTAGGGATAAGATTCCGCCCCTTGTTGATGAATGCCTACGTCTCCTGGACCCCCATCTCCCATCGTCTCCTGGCCCATCGATCAATTCCTGCTCTGGTCTTACCTTGGATCTCATCGACATCACCGACCCGACTTTTTGCCTGGAAGTATGCATCGATGTCGCAGCTCGAGATGGAACGGTCCAATATGGCCCCACTTTCGAGGCTGCTCTCTACTTCGACGATGAGTCCGATCCATTCCTGGATATTGATGCTGCCCTCGAGACTTGCCTCGACAAGTTACCGCTGCTCGATGTCACCACCTTCCACTCGGCTCATCGCCCTGAAGACCCAGCCCACTATTGGTTCGACGTCATCGGGCCTTCTTTGCGGTCGCTGCAGACCATTGTTATTACAGAGCGGGCAGCTTACCTGGATTTCTTGAAGGTGTACAAGCACTATCTGGACAGTCTCCTCAGTCTGCGAGGTCTCGATCCAGAGACGCCCACAGACAAGCCAATTTTCTCTGGCCTAGTGTCGATTCAATACAAGGAGACTGAGCTCGAAGAGACTGGTATCGACGAAACACAAGAAGAGTACGATAGTCTCTATTCCGTTCGTCGCAGACGCTCCAGTCTCGGGCTTCCGGATATCGCATTTAGCATTGCTAAGATGAAGAAAGACCTACCTGCGTAATGAAAGGGTCCCGTTTCGTCACACCTGCTATCTCTACTTTGTATTTTTACCGCGTCTACTACTCTGTGCTATGTAAACCTCTTATTTGCTATGATTATGTCTTTGTATCTACATATCCTCTTTTTGGCCGAGTCAGTGAAATTGGCAACTGCCTGTTTAACGATTTCCTCTAATTGAATCAGATCGACGATCGTCATATCTAGTTCTGCGTCACTTTGGCGTCTCTTATCTTTTTTCAATGAATCCGTGCCAATCTGTAGCGACATTTGGGGACATTGAGGAGTTCAAACAACCGGAATGTCAATTATCAAAAGTGAGACGTTTCTGTGGTTTCCGCCGAGCACGTAGAGTATTTAGTCCACGGGGGTGGATGTGGCTCGATATGACTTCCGGATGAACAGCTGTTCAGAAGCTGTAAATCGATGATGACGAAGGGTAGCAGTTCCTCAGGGAGAGAGGACAGAGCACCAGGTCTATGTCTACACTGCCAGCGGCGGCTTGATCGTACAAGCTGCACAGGAAATTACACAACAGTCAAAAAGTTTAGGAAATATGCAAATAGACTAGGCTTCAATTTGCTTGTTAATCACGAAGCTACTTTCGTCTTCAACCCTGTCAATGACAGGCAACTGATGGAAAGGGAGTCAGCCTATGTAACACGGGATCTCATGCAAATCGGGCGTACCTCAACTGGGAGAAATTGAACGAAAACAGGTCCCTTGATAGCTTCCGGCATATCAGCAGGCATATGCCATGATATGCTCCTCGTGGGTGCGTCCGAGTCGGAGGTGGAAGACAAAGGAACCAGAAGCCTATATTCGAACCCAATCTCCCGTATCCTTCTTCGTTTCTTATCCATAGGCACATCGCTTGGAAATCTATTTCGAAGTTGTAGTCGGAAGGATTCCTTCAGCGATACAAGGAAATCGTAACCCTTCGGGGAACCTTTATGACACGTCGAATTCGTAAATTGCAGGACGACAACCGTGCACCGTTTGCCGGATAATCGAACATAAAACGCATCCAGGAGTGGGAAATTGCTTTTCTCGGGAAGGTATAATTTGCTATCGTCAAGGACGTGATAACCAAAGGTAATGGGCAGCAGAGAAGTAGGGGAAGGAGGGTCTAGCTTGGAAGAACCGAGCAATCTAAGGAAGCGCATACGCGTGAGTATAGTCAAGGAGAGGAGATACCGAAGAAAGTGCATGCTTACTTGGATCTCAGCTTAGAAAGAAGTGACGAAGGTGTCGGTGGGGTTTGTAAAGCGCAAGTGTAAATTGTGCCAGTTTCCGAGGTGACTTGCGTAGTTTCACCGCATACGGTAAAAGGAGAAGGCCCCGCATTCGAAAGCTGGTCGATACAGTAACGTTCAAACGCCCACCCAACGAAGTTAACGCCCTCCCCGCGTTCTTGTGCAAATGTCACAAACGCGGATCCTTCCGGTCGGGTCACTCCCCAAGACGTATCTAGCGCACGTTGGACGCGACTTGCGATGTACGGACTGGTAAATTCGACGGTAACCGCGTTCTTTTTCAGAATAGTATCCTTTCGGTAAGTGGACACCACGGTCGCAGTTGGGCAGATATTGATGTTGAATAACTCGGATTTGCAAATATCGCGGAAAAAATCATTCATGTTAGGGCGGCTGAGGGCTGATCTAAGGTTCCTTTCAAGCCAATCTTCATCGAAGAGGGCGTAGATGATGTCTCTGGGAGCGTCGCCCCATTTTTGACGAGCAGCTGAGATAGCATCGTCAAGAGGAAAGGGCGGCGAGTCGTTTGAATGCTGTCCTAACAGTTTGACGATGAGATTAGAATGGGTGATACTGCGACACAGGGTCAGATGCTGAGTGATTCTCTGAAGGCGGGTAAAGTAGTGCTTACCAGACCATGATCTCCGCCAAATCCCAACGCGGGACGCACCAATGCCACACGTCTCCTCTATATTGTTGGCGTAGGTATAACGATTCGGCATCGGGACGTGACATAGGCGATACCGTTTGCACGATGAAGGCGACCCTGATAGGCCGCGGTGAGGCCAAGGAAGATGGCAGTTCGCATGAGTCAACGAGGGCCCAGGTCAGAGGGTGTATGTCTAGGATGATCGTCGCAGGAACATTGTGATCAGTCCACTGGACACCGCTCGCCGAGAAGTAGAACCAACAGTCTTCATGTCGACGGAACAGGACCGTCTCGCCCTTGGCAAGCTTCTTCGCCAGCACGTACAACAGAAAGTACGTCTTTCCCGTCCCAGACTGTCCGGTAATCTGAACTCGCCTAAGTAGGGGATCGGCACAGTTCTCCGCGATAGCGTCGTACCACTCCGTATAGCAATTTCTGATATATAGTTTATCCTCTGGCATAGGTAGAAGAGAGTTGAGCGTGATGATCTTTTGAGCGGCTAGTTCTTCCTCTTTCTCAGCAACCTGCCAGTAAGCTCGCCAGAGTCGTACGAATTCATGAGTGTCTGGGGTAATGGACCACTCTTTACTTGAGAGGAGTACATCCATGGTGGTCAAGGTTCAAGCTCAAGTTCAAGAGGGAGGCGTGGGTTTTGTGCCCTCTGGTGGCTGGTTTATGTATATCGCGTCGAAGGAGACCAAATAGACACTCTTGCTAAACATTCGATCGATCACGACCAACCACCAGTGTTGTGAGGACGTCTCCCATAAACATAAGGAAGGGACGTGAGTCTGAGGTCAAGTCGTCCAGTAAGTCTCGAAGCATAATGATGAGAAAGTGAATCAAGAAACATTGGCAACGCAAGCAAAACGCAAGAGCCATGCAAGTCAACGAGCCAGACCAAAGCTGGACGAGCGTCTAAGTTCGACTCCGACTAAGCGCTATGCTGAATCCCAAGCGCCCTTCTCTTCCATCTCGCTTTCTTCCTCATCGTTGGCGACAATGAGTGCCCGTCAACAATTCTTCCCTATAGCTTCGAGGCCCGCGTCGAGGGCGAATAACGAAAAGGAAAACGCGCCTCCATCAGCTCAACAGTTCAAACCCGACCTCTCGAATCCTTTGCACCAAAAGCCTGCCAACGCCAACAGCGTACCCAACCCACAAACCAAGCATCATAGCTCGGAACCGAAGCAGCTGAATCTATCCAGCTTGAAGAAACCTCGTCCAGTCAGTATCCGCCGCGACAATCAGGCTCGTAGCGCGGCCAACGATGGGCACGACGCGAGTCTTCAGAGGTCTCAGTCTATACGTCGTGCTTGGAACTCTCCGACCTCTCTAGCTTCACCTGCCCCAAGGAACTTACAAAGTATCTCTCAGCTACTAGAAACTTCACCTCGTCGATCGCATACACCCACTGGACATGCTATGAAGAGTTTTCTCGGAACTGGCTCTGCTACATCTCCTGAGGGACTTGTTATCTCCTCCGAAAACGCGCATATATCGACTCATGGCTCGGACATGGCTGCTTTCTCGCTTTCAAACACGAACACAGACGCATCTCGCAGCCCAGGACACGGTGCCATCAACATTCGAAGGCCAAGCTTGAATACGGGCTTCGATAGTTACATGCCTTCGAGCGCTTACCAAGGCCCTCAACGCGTCCCAGTGGAAGAAAATCAAGATGATTACGCGTCAGAAATGACCCCAGCAAGTATCGGCCGAACTGCAAAACGCGGACGACCAGAGTATGAGCACCAACCCGATGACGATATCTTGCCACCCGGTGCAATCAGGATAAAGCGCCCTCATCGAGTGAGTTTGCTCAATTTGCTGTATATGCTCCGAGATCTGAACAAAATGTAGGACCAAGATAATCTGTTCGACCCCCGAGCTATGACCTCTCCTCATCAACTCGCTGCTCCTTCGACCCCACCTCTATCTGGTCCTCCTGCGCTACCAAAAGAGAGCGCTCTCAGCAAAGTCTTTGGAGTGAACGTGGATGAATATGTTGTTGCGAACATGGACAAGTACGAAGAAGCGAGAGAAAAGTGGAAATCATGTACAATGGATGAATGGGTTTCTGGGGCTGATGGTAAGATCATACTTATCCCATTTGCCTGCTCTGAATCTCTCCGTCTAGAACTTGCGCATCGCTTCGCCCAAATGCTGGACTTCGTACGTATTCTTTTACCATGAAGTGCCCCCCGACGCTGACAAATCCTTGTCAGGTCAAAGACCATATGACGTGAGTCTTCCTCTTCCATTCCCATACGCCACATCTCATCGTTTGTCCAATGTCTAGCACCAAGATCAAGCTTTTCGCAGACATGAACAAGAGCGTTGACGACCACAATGTCATTCTGGACGAGCGCAAGCAGTCTCTCGTCAAAGCGAAGGAGCAACTGGTCAAGAATAGTGGCGCTGTCCTCGGCCGATGAAGATGGCTCCATTAACTGCCCCCTTGTCAATGGACCTGCCCGCCGTTGTAGTGATTATACCGTGTACTAAATTACCCTACATACCCTACAGCTCCATCACATCCGTGGACTTTCATAGACAAAACGGCGTCGCTGCCATAATGCCAAAGTACTGTCTTGTCGTGTCAGTACAAGACCGCCGAGTAGAGAATGGCATTAGGCGCACCCAAGCATGGGCTGGATTAATCCCCCGTGTCGGGACGGACATGGAACAGCTCGGATCCTCTCCATCGGGTGAACATTGCGTTGTCGATTTCGCTGACGGTGGATCGGTGTGTTGCCAGTATTCTATCCCGTGGTGACGGTACCCGAGCTTCATTGGAATCATTGTAGGGACCCTAGAGGAGGTCTTATGAGTATGTGAGGAGGCTTCGGGCGATTGGAAGGTACCCGTCACTCGTATGAACCACTGTTGTTGTTGGCATTTAGACGGGCAGGGAAGAAGGAACAAGCGGTTTTACCTCTATGCATCGCGTCGCCGAATTCCTTATTGATGAACTCTGCCCAGGCTTGATTCTGCATCGCGTCATCACTATTGCAAGCAAGCCCTCATCATCACATACGACTTACCCCCGTCCTTGGTGCGCCGTATGAGTAAGATCTAACATGTCTGTGTCCGACGTCAAGAAGTGATCGATGAGACAGACGAATCAGCAGCATACTTGTCTGCGAACTTTGTCTTCAGAGAGACAGCGGCGAAGTCCGTTAACGCGCCCCCGAGAGAATGACCCGTCGTTACGATCGTGTAGTCCGGGTGGGAGGACAGTTCGTAGGATACGATGTTGGTTATTTCCAGAGAGACAGAGTTCCAACTGGCGCGCAAGTGTGAGTAAAAGCCACAAAAAGGGTAAAAGTCAAGCGTACCACGTAAGGAACCCAACATGGACGCGTATTTCACCTGGGAGGAAGGTGCACATGAGCTGGACGCTCGATGTGAGTAAAGCGAATAACTTGACGCGTACTTGGAGCTTTCACGCCGAATGTAAGTAGGGGGACTAGTACTATGGATCCGTCGAGGAGGAAGTCCGTCATAGATAAGCTAGAGAAATATCAGAAGACATTTATATGACGATCATTCATTGATAATTCACCTTCCACGGAGCGCGACAATGATCTCCTTGCGTTCATCATCGCGTGCAACGTATCCTTGAACGTCTGTTACTGTATTACTGAACTGTCGAAGATACAATCTCCAAGTAAGCTAGATGCCAGTTTAGACAAGGAGTTATCGAGCACGTACCGGAAGAACAAGATGTTTCCCGTTCGGACGCGGACAAATAGGCACATAGGCACAAGATGCGAACTTGAAGTAATGAACTAGGTCATCATAGAGGTCTACATGTAGTTGATACACCAGTTAGCTGACTTTTGCAACGCGACAACAGAACAAGTCAAGATCCGAGAGGTACCTACGCGAAGGGATAGGTTCCCTTTGAGTTTCTGGTCCAACCAGAGATGGATCTGCGGTGGGATTCGAGTCGTTCATGAGTATGTGAGTCGTCAGTACTATAGGCTTGGGGAAGTGATGCTAGGATGTCTGAAAGGAGTGCAGTGAAGCGAAATGGCGGAGACCTCGTGTCTCCTCCTAACGGTGACATGACTGTTCGGAGTTAATGGCAGGTTGCCTAAACGGGGAAATAGGCGCTTCCCCGCATCCACGTTTTCGAGGCTGTGGCCACCGGTTGCCTCCGCGGAGCCTTCGCTCCGAATTGGAACCACAACCCAACTTCCAGAGTCTAGAGCACCTCGGGCGTTATCGTTACTTCCTGGAATGCGGACGAAATCACCTCGCAAACGGACTAGAAGTCATTGGCAAGCCCATCTTCCGCTGTGTCGAAATTGGAAGATTTAGGGTCTTTGTCCTTCTCGCACATGGTCTGAAAAAAGACCGCTCTCATCAAGCTCTCATTGCCCAAGTACTCCTCGCTGCATATCTCCGGACCCGGCCTTCGATATGAAGAATGTATCACGACAAGCACACCAACACGACCATGCTTGGCGCCTGTATTCGATGCCTCGCTCGGCGAT
This sequence comes from Pleurotus salmoneostramineus, assembly GCA_002583695.1. NCBI lineage: Eukaryota > Fungi > Basidiomycota > Agaricomycetes > Agaricales > Pleurotaceae > Pleurotus > Pleurotus salmoneostramineus. The sequence continues at coordinate 69,331 of BEWF01000129.1, forward strand.
ATCTAACTTATCTGGTGCAGCCTGAGCATCGGAACGTGTCCTCCCAGTCTTTATTCGTTCCGATTGTCTTTTTGGGCTACTAATATCACGGAACTATGGCACGCATGTCTGTGGGCGCCAACTTTTCCTTTGTTGAGTGGCATTGGCCGAAGCCGTTGCTACACTATTCAGGGTCCGCGTCAGCCACTGGTCCAATATTTCATTTCGGGTAGGCGACACTCCAAATATGGACATGGCGATAACAGTGGACAATGGCCCGCACAGTCAGAACATTCCGCCCTCCAATGTTCTCTGGTGGCCTATAAATACTGGGGTGGATCCCTTCTGAGCGAGCTGTTGCCCTTGACTTTCGTTCGCATTTCTTTGCCGTCCTCCAGCTTCCAGCTTTGCTCTTCCACGATGATGTATTCCTACAGCTACGAAGTTCAGGTCAGTAGATATCCTACTACATATCCAAGATAATTATCTTACACTTGCTTAGACCACTGATCCTTGGGTCGTTCATCGTGGGAGGTGGTCCCCCGAACCAGATGCCACAGTTGTATCCAGCCTTTCCTTCGATGACCCAATCACCGTCGATGTTTATGCTGTAATGCAATACCCAGAGGATATACTATCCGACTCCGAGACACCCCCTACTCCCAACCACTCGATCCAAGCAGCTGCGACATCCATCCCCGCTTCGACTTCGACTCGTACTCAGGACAGTCCCCTCCGACCTGTGCAACGTCCCAAGAAACAACGCAAGGGAAAGGGTGGCCAGCCCCGAAAGACGTCTTCGACTAAAAGAAAGGTTACCCCCGATCCGCGTACTCGCAAGGGCTTTTCCAAGGATGATGCTGAGTTCCTCAGTCTCACCGACACCGAGAACGTCCCGACCGACATCACAAAGCACCCCCTTTACGCGATCACCTGTCTTCGGGATGGCTGCGCCTTTATGCGTCGTGCCAAGCGCGACCTCGACGCTCACCGCCTTACACACGACTACCAATGGCAATGTCCTTGCAACCATCCGACGCTCTTCGCGAGGAGGGATCAAATTAATCGACACGCGACGGATGCTAAGAACAGGGGGGAGAAGCATGCTAAACTTCCAGAGGACATGGAGACTTGTAAACGACCCAAGCCCGGTAACGAGCGTGCAGTCGACCGAGTACCTTCTCGAGAAGATTTTATTGAAGGCCTTAGAGAGTTGGCCGTCCAAGTCAGGAAAAGCATGAAGAAGAAGGCCTTGAAGGCTCGTCAGACCTGAAGACTCGATTTTCATGGTCTCACCTCCTCAACGGACATCATTATTCTTCATCCCCCTCCCTCCCCCAACTCCCCCATCTGCGCGGTCGGCCTGCTAGTTCCTTGTATTTCTATGGGTACTCCACCGCTGCTTCGCTTACCCTGTACCTCTCCCTCCCTTGTTATCTCATCCCCACTTTTCTCTTAATCTCGACATTATCTTTATCTTCTCGTTTAGTAGTTACCATTCGTCGCTTCTATGAATCATGTTCATTAAATAGTTTCATTAATTACAATATATACTTATCGGACGCGTCGCGTCTATCTCAGTCCCTGGCTTCATGTTGTAGTTGAGCAATCTCACAAGTGCCTCTTCATCCCAACTTCATCCATCCCATCGAGCCATGCAGAGTCGCTCTTGGAGGGCCCGCGATGACGTCATGCATAACACGTTGGCAAAAAATTGTTTGAACCTTCCACCACCTCAACGTCAAAGGCCTCATCCTTACCGATTCATGAACAACGGATGAGATCTTGAGATATGGCAACATAAAACCGAACACCAAATACCGGTAAACGACATGCTCCCACTGGTCGTTCCATCTTAGCGCCTGCGTCCTGGTACTTCTCCTGTCTTTTTCTTGAGAGTTCTCGTTCTCGTCCAACACAGGACGCTTCTTCCCAAACTCCCCATACGAAGATCAAGGAATGGGCACTGGGAAAGCTACGATCTCGCCCTATACCACACACAGCCTACAGCTTGCCCCACATCGTCCCACCAACGTTCCACGGTCCGGACACGTTCATTCAGCACCGAGATTATCTACACCGGGCCCTTTAACAAGACCTTTAAATGGAAGGGGTGACTGACTAGTGATCTACGGCGGAGAAAACAACCTGCGCCTATATATCTCAGATATCGCGTCTCCTTCCAAACGGCTGGATTTTCCTCAGGTACCGGAGATAAGTGACGCGTGCTCCTTTGTTGAAGTAACCCAATGGTCTATGCACTTGACTTCTCGAGAACATCGACAGTAGAAAATT